>VWYK01093418.1:5227-15751 GCA_013399775.1 Semnornis frantzii
GGGGGGGGAAGGAAAAGAAGAACTTGGAGTCTTCTTGAGACATTTTGGGGGCTAGCATACTCCCTCTTATCTGGGCTCCTGCCAGCTGCCACATTTCCAGGGAACTGTGGTTCTCCACAGTGTGTGTGCTGTGGCACCCTTTCAGACAGACAAATAACCAATAGGATTTATTTGCAGTTGTTCTCAAGTCTTTCTTATTTATTTCACTGACTTACATACAGATGTATTCTGAGGTGTTGGTTATTGTAGAGATAATATTGTTTCTTCTTTGAATAATTTGATATTAGTGTTTATGTAATCTTTGTAAAGTACTTTGTTTCTATTGCAAACATTCTCTTATCAAAGGAGCCAGTCTCTCCTTTAGCAAACTGACCTTACTAGGCTGTTATGTACACAATGTCACCTAGTAATGAGGGGAACAGTGAAATTTCATATATTAGACATGGAAAGTGCCTAATATAACTGTATATAATATAACTGTACTCTGTGCAGTTCTGAAGCCCCCAGTACGGGAAGGACATTGAAGTGTGGGAGTGGGTCCAGAGGAGGGCCACAAAGATGATCAGAGGGCTGGAGCAGCTCTCCTATGAGGACAGGCTACAAGAGTTGGGGCTCTTCAGCTTGGAAAAGAGAAGGCTTCGAGGAGGCCTTATAGTAGCCTTCCAGTATCTGAAGGGGGCCTACAGGAAGGCTGGGGAGGGACTATTTACAAGGTCTTGCAATGACAGGACAAGGGGCAATGGGTTTAAACTGGCAGAGGGGAGATTTAGACTGGATATTAGGAGGAAGTTCTTTACAGTGAGGGTGGTGAGACACTGGCACAGGTTGCCCAGGGAGGTTGTGGCTGCTTCCTCCCTGGAGGTGTTCAAGGCCAGGCTGGAGGAGGCCTTGAGTGACCAGTACTAGTGGGAGGTGTCCCTGCCTATGGCAGGGGGTTGGAAATAGATGATCTTTGAGGTCACTTCCAACTTTACCATCTATGATTCTATGAAACAACTGTCAATATATATTTGTGTTGCAATCCTGAATTAAAGAGGTTCTTTTCTTGAATCCCACAGGGATTTCTTTGCTTGTTTAGGGATTACAGTATGCCTAAAATGTCAATGAATTGTGAGGAATTTACTACAGAAATTGACTGATGTTCAAATAACCAGCCCATACGAAGGAGCAGTTGGTATCAAAGCATGTTCTTTTAAACTCATTAAAAGAAAGATGTGTTGATCAGATGTGGTTAAAATAAGACATGGAAACTTCTTTTTGTCTACCCGACTTTGATGATGTGCACTACGCCCTGTATTTCACCTGCGGCTTTGCTGTCTCCTAAGAGAAAGTGCCACACTGGTGTTGTTTTGACAGTCATGGAACAGCCCGAATGTGACTGGCTGGCCGATGCCACAGCACCTCATTGCTGTCTACAACTACCTGAAAGGCAGGTGTAGCCAGGGGGGGGTTTGTCACTTCTCCCCGGCAACCAGCAACAGAACAAGGGGACACAGTCTCAAGTTGTGCAGAGGGAGGGATAGGCTGGATATTAGGAGGAAGTTCTTCACAGAGAGACGGATTTGCCATTGGAATGGGCTGCCCAGGGAGGTGGTGGAGTCGCCATCCCTGGAGGTGTTCAAGAAAAGATTGGATGAGGCACTTAGTGCCATGGTCTAGTTGATTGGCTAGGACTGGGTGATATGTTGGACTAGATGATCTTGGAGGTCTCTTCTAACCTGGTTGATTCTATGATTTTTGTACCCATCTAGCTAAACTCCAGCTGATCAGAGTTAGACCATCAGGAATCTTCTTCCATGCCATAAAATGGTGCCCTTATAACTTTTCTCCCTGCCTATACTAACTCATGGAGGGATTAGAGGAATACTGGGGCCAAAAAAGGAGAAACAGCAGCCACAGAGCACAGCCAAGAATGAAATCAAGAAAGCTACTACCTTTATTCTTAGATGGTAACATAGATCAGCTGTCCTACTCACCAAAAAAGTTAAAAAAAAAAAAAAAAAAGTTGTATATTGTTGTCATTTTTTTCCCGCACAAAATGCTTCTGTTCAGTAACAGAAGGTAATTTCTGGTGTGTTTGGAGGGAAATAAAAAGGTCTTTAAACTACCATAAACGTTTCAAATGGTCTCCCAGTCCCTCCCTGGGCACCAGGCTGATTTCTCGACACACCTGGCAACCCTCGCTCGTTTGCCTGTGGGTACGTGGCTATGGCTCTGTACTCCCACGTAAGGGATCTTTTCACTATCAGCCGTCAGTAACATTATCCAAATATGCGTAGCCCTAAACATGCCTTCCCATGGGATGCGCCTACACTATGCCAGCTTGGCTTGGTCTGCACTCAGTCTGTTCACGGCGCCCCTGAGCACGGCTCGGAGGGATGTGGCAGGTGCAGCGACGGGCGGACTTCGCCACTACCGGTGATCTCTGGGGTCGCCGCAGGGACCGAGCCGCACCCTGCGGCCCTATGAGGCGATGGTTTTTTTTTTATAACAAAAAACTCAGGGTGCACGTACGAACACCCTCACGGCAGCAGATATGCTCTCGCCTAGGACTTTCACGCACGCCGTAACGCGCACGCACCCAGCCCAGCCCGGACGGTCGCGCCTTCCACAACTGTAGCGAAATGGAGGCGTCGGCGGAAGCATGGGAATGCGGGGACGCCGGAGGTGGGCGGGGGAGGGGCTGTGGGGCGGTGCCTCCGGGAGCCCAGTCCGCCACCGATAGGGGGCGGGCGTGTCGCCTCCGCTCTCCTTTCAGCCTCTACGGTGGCGGTCCCGCTTCGCTTCCTGCTCCGTCGCCGGCGGGCAGCTTGCGCGGCGCGGCCGCTGAGGGGACGGGGGAAGGCTGCGAGACGTGGCCGTGCCTGCGGCCCCACAGCCCAGGTAGGTGCTCGCGTTCCCTGCAGGGCTATGCAGGCAGCCAGGCAGGCAGGCGCCCGCGCCCTTCCTGGGGCGGCTCCTGCCGGCGCGGCACGCATCACTCTCCTCTGCGCGGGGCAGCCGAGTCAGGGTGGTGCTGGCTGCCTGCGTCTGCCGCTGCTTGCCGGCTTCCCCGGGCGGTAAAACTTCCCTGGGCCGCCTGGCTCTTCCGCCATCCCCTCCCGCCCAGGAGTTGCTACCGGGAGGGTTGAGGCGAGCCAGGACCCGGGCACCGGTCAGAGCCGGGCGACACCCCTGTCTCCGGGGTCCTGTCGGAGCAACCAACCGGGTGGCTAGTGGACCGAGGTCTCCTCTCCTTCCCATTCCCTTCCTCCGTCGGCTTGTGGCCAGCCTGGCCCAGCGGCGGCAGCAGCTGCTCTCCCCACCGTGCCGATACGAGCGCTCCGTGCTGGCGGCGCCGGAGGCAAGGGTAAGGAGGAGGAGGCGGCACCGTGTGAAGGTGGCTGTCAGCAAAGCTGGACGCCTCGGTCCAATTAAAGAAGTGTTTGCAGTGTAGGCAGCTTTTAGTGCTGAAAAAAAAATAGCGCAGTGAAAGTTAAATAGTGCAGCTATTCAGTGTTTTTATTCTCTGATGAATACCGGATCGTGGGCCCTGCTGGCATGGGGGTTATGAGGCGCAACTCTTGTTAAACACTAAACGCAGTGTTCCAGAGAACAGTTCAGACCTGATAAAGAAGAATGTGCAGCGCATCCAGGTTTGTAGAGACACTTGTCGAAGCAGTATGTGTATCTTGGGTTTCTAGCCTTTGGGTTGCTGAAGTAGCAGCAAATGTAGGAATTATGGTTTGGGTTTTTTTGGTTTGTTTTTTTTTTTATAAGTAAATACTACCATATCTGAAATTACGTTGTCACCTGGGCTGCCGAGGCTCCGTGTAACTCAGCTGACTTGTTTGTCTTTCGATTTTCTCACATTTAGAAGAAGTTAAATGATAACGGAATAACTCCAAATTTTTGTAGATTTCAGCATACGCCAGGTATTCTTTGTAACCTCCCCAAAAAACCCCAACCCAAAAAAAAAAAAAACCATAGAAATGCCAGGTTAATGACTGTATACAACAGTCTACTGGGTTGTTTTTTCTTTTTTTTTTTCAAGCCTGTGAAACTAATCAAGGTATGAATGTCTTCATTAGCACATATCCCCCTAGGGATTCTTTCAAGTAGGAAGAAAACTTTTTCAACTTATGGGTTGCGCAGTTTTCTGTGTGGCAGAACAAGTTTTGTGAGTTGCTTTAAGCCTGCAGGTAGACTCTTCACAAAGCTAATAGCTTGGTATTATTGGATAATAATATCTAATCACTTCGAGAGGGGGTGGCACCTTGTTCATTGCAGGCCATTGCCTTTATGTCTTTCCAACTTTTCACCTAGTCCGAGCGCAGAAGCACGTGGTTCCAAACGTGCCTCACCGTACCCACAAATTACTGGTGAGTCTCTTGAGGTGCAGCCCGAGGTTCCTTAGGCATATGTGCTCTATGTGTAGTGAGTATTACGTGTGATAATATAGACAGAGCTTGAGAATTTAGTGGAGCTTTTGCAAGCCAATCTTTAAAACTGAATTTTGAAGTACTAGCATATCGTACAGGAAGGGATTTTATTTTTCTTCTATAAGATTGTAAGAAGGATCAGTGCTGTGTAAGCGGTGAAAATGCTGGTTTGCTTACAGATTATTTCATAGATTTAAGGTTAGATGTTCATGAGTCCTCAGCACACAGGGAGTTTTTCCTTAAGATTTAAATCCTGAACTTCCTGAAAAGAGGTTGTAGTGAAGTGAGGGTCAGTCTTTTTTCCCTAGTATCAGGACAAGAGGAAATGGGCTGAAACTGTGCCAGGGGAAGTTTAGGTTGGATATAAGGAAAAAACTCATTTACAGGAAAAATGATCAGGCATTGGGATATGTTGCACAGGGAGGTGGTGGAGTCACCATACCTGGAGATGTTCAATTAATGCACTGACATGACATTTTGGGATGTGGAACTAGATGATCTTTGAGGTCTCTTCCAATCTAAACCATTCTATGATTCTGTAGTTTAATGGCTATGGTGATGATGGGACTCCGTGATCTTGGAGGTGTTTTTCAACCAAAACAATCCTATGATTCTATGAGATCATTCAAAGATTAAGTTATTCAGATAGATTCTGGTTTTTAAACCTGCAGTCCTAGTGAAGTCACAAGGCTGACATGTGAGTGTGAGGGCTGCAAATCTTACTAATATCAACAAACAGCATCTCCAAGAGCCGTAATTCAGGTTTTGAGTTTTGCATAAAAGTCTGCTGAGAAAGTGTAGGATTTAAGGCATAATTATTGTAAACTTGTGTGCATGGTCTTGTGGCAATCATTTTACTGTCAACAGGACTGGAGTTATTGTAATTGTTTCACAGTTTAGAAGGATCACTCTGGGAAGTTTTTACATTGATTTGAAACCAAGTTTGTCCATAAATTCTTTGGATTACTTCAGGAAAAATGTGATCTGCAAAGTATCAGAAATCAGTCTTAAAATAAGACTTCATTAGACACCTAAGTGAATCCAAGATCCCAATGCTCCAAAAAGTTGTCTGCTAATCTGGCAAAAATTGTATTAAAAATTGTCTTTTACTGAGTTGGCTTTCCCTAGTGAGGAAAATCATGTAGCCTGGGATGAAGAAATAATGAGTGGGCTGGAGCCAACCTAGCAGGTGGGACTTGCCTGTCTCATAAATTTTCATACTTCTAGTGCTATCCAGGCCGAAGACCCAGTGACATGAGAAAACAAAGGAGTGGTGATGTGGTATTGCTGTTTGAAACTTCATTTCTTAGTGCCAGAATTTTGAAGTCTGATGAAGTGAGTGCTTCTGGGTTCCTACATCATCTAAAATGCTGTGTATGACCATGAACAGCCTCACCATAATTTTCTTAGTGGTATATGCATCTTCAGAGGATTTTTGTTTTCTTGAAAGAAATAAATATTATTCTGGGTAATTTGTAGTTCTGTTTCTCCCCTGTAATTTGTTTGCATCTGTCTGCATCTTGACGTTATCCACAAATTTAAAAAGCTTACCTCTGTTCAGGAGCCCAAGTCATTGATGACAATATTAAATATTTGTTTTACCTATGTTCCCTGAAATCCATTTAAGTTTTCACAGGGATTAATCAACAGTTGAGTATTTTTGCTCCCCATATATAGTACCGTACTTCTGTGATACAAAAGTAGTTTGCAGACAGAGCTGCAACATAACTTTTCCCAGCTCTTCTTGGAGCCTAATGCTGAAGGAGATGGAAGAGGGTCTATGGGAGAGGGTGAGAAGCCTTGAAAAACCATCAGGACAGAAGGAGCTGCTGGAGTAATCTCTGCCCTGCATTTAATGTGCACTGCTGTTGACTGAATATTAAGGACAGAAAGTTGCACAATGTGTTTCTGTGTACAAAAGCATAGTAGTTCTTATGTCCAGTTAAAGTCTTTATTAACTTCAAAATAGATTACAGTCTTCCTTTTATTCATAAGGCTTGCATTCTTTGTGACAGAAGACTTTCTTCTGACTGGCTTCTTTCCCTTCTCCCACTCTTTCTCAATTTTTCTTTTATCTGAGGAGAAAAATAAACTTCTGGTAGTGAAGACTTGCTTGTTTGATCTCTCTTGGTATTGTTATTTCACAGACATTGAAGCCTGTATAAGCTAGTACTACTACTGCTAGAAAGTTGCTGACCTTCTCCCAGACACACTTTTTTCTGATTTTGGATTAGCCTGGATATTCTTGCAAGTACCAGGTGAAATGGTTGAGGGAACCGCTGTGGCTGTTTGCTTGCTGGTCAGCTGAACATCAGTGACATCTGAATGAATTTGTGGCTGCATTTGAGTCAGTCCAGGCAGAAGTTTATTTAGGGAATTTCTGTACTAATTAGTAAATTTCTTAGAACAACATGATCCAGAAGGCATGGCATCAGAAGCTGTTACTGTGTAGTGGTGACATATTAGCATCTTCATGTGTATAAAGTCTCAATGGTAAGCTCACTGTGGTAAGCACCCTTCTGTCACTGGGGGATAGTGTTCCTCAAATTAGTTAACATTTACTTAATCTGACAGATATCTCCATATATGATATGCAGTAACTTACTGTCCTACATAACTTTAATTTTTCCCACATATGAGAATTCTTAGATTTTTAGTTTGAGTCAAAGATGGCTGTGTTGGATTTTAGCTACTGGGCTGTGCACCAATTGTTAATTAAATATTGAAGTATACAAAGTGTGTATATATGCATAAAAATATTATAATTGCCTCTAGAATTTTTTCTTACTGTGAAATTAATTTTTCTCTGGTAGAGCTTACATGTTTGTTACTGGTTGCAGGTAGATTGCACTAAACCAGAAGGTAGGTTATAGATCTTTGGTCTGATCCTTTTGTGCTCTAGAGACTGCAGGTATTTTTGTTGTGTCTGTGTTTTGAGTAGGAGGAAATGAATCACTTTAGAGCTGCTCGGGATCATGTGAGTGACCAACTTCATTATAGAATGATGCAATTGTATAGGTTGGAGAAGACCTTTATGCTTAAGTTCAGCTGTTAACCTTGCACTGCCAAGTCCACCACTAAAATATGTTCCTAAGTGCCACATGTATTTTAAATGCCTCCAGAGATGGTGACTCAACCACCTCCCTTGCCAGCCTGTTGCAAGGCTTGACAATCTTTTCAGTGAAAATTTTTCTCCTAACATCCAGTAAACCTCTCATGGCTCAACTTGAGGCCATTTCCTCTCAACCTATCACCTGAGAGAAGAGACAGACCCCCATTTCACTACAGCCTCCTTCCAGGTACTTGTAGAAAGTGGTAAGCTCTCCCCTGAGACTCCTCTTGTCAAGGTTAAACCACCCCAGTTTCCTCAGCCACTCCTCTTAGTACTCACCTAAATCCATTACCAGCTTTCTTTCCCTTCTCTGGACACTCTCTAGCAAGTCAACGACTTTGCTGTAGTGAGAGTCCCAAATGGAACATGATACTCAAGCTTGGCCTTGCCAGTGCTTAGGGAGACAATCGCTTCCCTACTCCTGCTGGCCGCACTCTTCCTGATATGGGCCAGGATGGTCTTGGCCTTCTTGGCCACCTGGGCACACTGCTGGCTCATATTCAGCCAGCTGTTGACTTAAACTTCCAGGCACTTTTCTGCAGGGCAGTTTTCTTGCCACTCTTCCCTGGTGTTGTAGTGTTGCATGATGTTGTCATGACCCAAGCATAGGACCCATCATTTGGCCTTGATAAACCTCATGCAACTGGCCTTAGCCCCTCAATCCAGCCTGTCCAGGTCTCTCTGTAGAGCCCTCCTACCCTCAAGGAGATCAGTGCTTCTGCCCAGCTTGGGGTCATCTGTAAACTTACTGAGGGTGCACTCAATCCCCTTGTCCAGATCATTGGTAAAGGTACTAAGCAGGGCTGCTTGTGGGAAAGTGTCAAAGGTTTTACTAAAGTCTAAGTAGATAATATCTCTAAACCTTTCCTCATCTACTACGTAGGTCGTCATGTCATGGAATGAGAGGTTGGTCAAGCATCATGTGCTGGTTTGAGGCACACATGACTTGCCTTTTATAAAACCCAAGCTGACTGGGCCTGATCATCTGGCTGTCCTGCACATACCATGTGGCACATAAGATGTTCTACTTCATATCTTTCCCTGACAGAGGTCAGACTGACAGACCTGTAGTTCCCTTGACCTTCCCTCTGGCCATTCTTGTAAATGGGTGTCATATTTGCTAACTTCCAGTCCTGTGACCTCCCTGATTAGCCAGGATTGATGGTAAATGATGGAAAGTGGCTTGGTGAACATTTCCACTCCCTCAGTACCCTTGAGTGGATCCCATCTGGCCTCACAGACTTGCATGTATCAAAGTGGTGTAGTAGGTGACCATATATTTCCTTTTGGATTATGTGGGCTTCATTCTGCTCCCTGTCTTCCAGCTCAAGGGGCTGGGCACTTGGAACAACTGGTCTTACTGTTAAATACTGAGGCAAAGAAGGCATTAAGTACCTCATACTTTTCCTTGTCCTTTAGCACCATGTTTTACATCCAGTAAAGGACAGATAGTCTCCTTAGCCCTCCTCCTGTTCCTAATGTTTTTGTAGAAACATTTTTTTGCTGTCAGAGTGAATTTTAGGGGCTTTGGCCCTTCACATTTTCTCTGCATAATCTCACAGTGTCTTTGTAGTCATAGTCCTGAGTTACCTGCTTCTTTTCTCCCAAAGGTCATTAACTCTTATGTTTTTTTTTCCTGTGTCCCAGACAAAGCTCTCTGCTCAACCAGGCTGGTCATTTCCCCTGCTGCTCACCTTTCAGTGCACAGGGATGGTTTGCTCCTGTGCCTCTAAGATTTCCTTCTTGAAGAATGTCTGGCCTTCCTAGACCCTTTTGTCCTTCAGGACTGCCTCCTGAGGAACTCCATTCCTCTTCATTTGTGAACACATTTCACCTCATCACTCAAGTGATGGTCAGTTCAGTGCTAATATGGACCTGTAGCGATGACTTGCCTATGGCACCGGAGCACTGCGATTCTGAATGCATCATGGAAGTTGTTGCTCCCTAACAAACAGCAGTCTCATACCTGCAATATGATCCCACTCCACAGTGACTTCCTGAGATCATTTAGTCCTTACTCCCCTGGTAAATAAAGTAGGTTCGCCTAGATTTGGTTGCACAGGAATCCATCCAGATGGGTTTTCAAAGCCTTCAGAAAGGGTTCCACAACCTCCCTCAGCAGCCTGTTCTAGAGCTTCATCAAAGCAGTGAAGTTTTTCCTTAAGTTCTAGTGGAACCTCCTTTGTTTTAGCTTGTAGCCATTGTTCCTTGTCACATCTTTGGGGACCGCTGAAAAAAGCCTAGTCCCATTCTCTTGACCTCCTTTAGATATCCTTTAGATATTTCCAAGCATTGGTAAGATTCCCTCTAAGTCTTACCTTCTTTTGCACCACATGCTGAGAGATGACTTCCAGAATGAGCTATCACCTTTCCAAGGATGGAGGTATGACTGACTGGGCTGTATTTCCTGGATCCCCTTTTTTTTTCATTTTTGAAGACTGGAGTAGCACTGACCTTTCTCCAATTCTCAGGCACCTCTCCTGTTCTCCATGACCTTTTGAAAAATGGAGAGTGGCTTGGTGTTAACCTTAGCCAGTTCCATCAGTACTAATGGGTGCATCCCACTAAGACCAATGGATTCGTGGTTGTCCACCTTATCTAGATGACTTCCAACCCAGTTCTCCTTGCCTAAGGGAGAATCTTCTCCCTCCAGGCTTGCTTTCTCGCGCTCACAGTCTGAGGCTTCTGAAGGCCAGTATTAGCAGTAAAGGCTGAAGCAAATAAGGCATTCAGTAACTGCCTTCTTTATATTGTCAGTCACCAGGGCACCCACCTTATTGAGCAACAGGCCCACGTTTTGCCTGGTGTTCCTTTTGCTCCTGATGTACTTGAGGAAGCCTTTATTGCTTTACATCCTTTGCCAGATTTAATGCCAAGAGTGCCTCAGCTTTCCTTGTTTCATCTTTTCATACTCTGGCAACATTCCTGTAGTCTTCCCAGACTGCCAGTTTCTTTTTCTACACACTGTGAACTTCCTTATTTCATTCTCCC
>VWYK01093419.1:0-23575 GCA_013399775.1 Semnornis frantzii
GACCCAGATCGAAGTCTCTTTGATCAAGGAGTAAAAACAGATGGAACAGTGCAACTCAGTGTGCAAGTAATATCTAGGCAAGGTAAGCATCTGTATTTGTGTATTATACAGACAAAATAATACTGTAGGAGTGACTAAACCTAGTCCCCTACTATTTCTCACTGTAAAATTGAGGAAATGAATGACCATAGCTTCAGAATGTCTCTTTCACTGTCTGCTGTGGCTATAAGTAATAGTAATTAAAACAAATGTAATGATTGATGCTATTCAAAATGTTTTTACAGTAACTTCATATCAGTTTCTGAGTTTTTAGAACAACCAACCAACAGAAAAACGTTTGAAACCACAAAACCCAACCCTAGGTGACAGTTACAGTTTGAGGCTTTCATACCAGGTTAAGTATTAAGACAGGCAAAAGATTTTTGTTTTGGTAGGTGACAGTTTGGTCTTCGTCAGGCGAGTGAGCTTGTGTGATAACTGAAAATAGGTATGAAAGGCTTGGATCGCTATCTGTTGTCTGTTCTCTTGGGAGGAGAAGCCAGGGTAAACAGTTGTGACAAAGGAGCATTAACCAGGTGGGTGAGGGATTTGTTCACACTTAGTTTTTATTTGTATTATCAGGTGACAGGATGTCCCCTTGTTGAATCCTCAGGAATTAGTGACATCATTGTTCTGCTCTATTCCATATTCTTGCCCTTTGCTCCCTTCATGTGTCTTGAGTGGAAGGACTGCCATCACTTACTGAAGACAATATTCATGTCAGACTCTGGAAACACCTGAAGATGTTCATTCCCATATTTTCAAACCAACAGTGATAACAGGTTCCTACTGGAGTGCTGTGTCTTATCTGTTTTATGTCAGCAAAAGAGGTTAACAAAATTTGGGGAACATGTATTGATTTCTTCTGACTTCAGTGTAGCTAAAGGGAAGAAGAAAACCTTTCTGGTTTGTATCAGAAATATTAAGTAAGAGTGATGATTTACGTTTAGTGTGGAGTCTCGGGTGACTGGTGGTAGGTCGAATCCTCACCTCTCCATATGTAATGGAGATTGAAGTACCTTTTTGGTTTTAGAAGTAGGGTAGAAGTATTCTTCAGGGAACTAGAATAACTGTTCTTAATTCATGTACAACCAGCAGATTGAGAGAGGTGATTCCACCCCCCTGCTCTGGTGAGACCTCGTTTGGAGTACTGTGTCCATATCTGGGGACCTCAGCAGAAGAGGGTCATGGACCTGATGGAGAGGGTCCAGAGAGGAGGGCATAAAAAATGATCAGAGGGCTGGAGTACCTCTCTCTTGAAGACAAACTGAGAGAGTTGGGGTTCAGCCTGCAGAAGTGAAGACTCTGATGTGGCTCTCTGGTACCTGAAGAGGGGCTACAAGAAAACTGGGAAGGGGAGTTGTTTACAGGGGCCTGTAGCAATAGGACAAGGTACAATGGTTTTAAATTAGAGCAGGGTAGATTTACGTTGGACGTGTTCTTTGCTCTGAGGGTGGTGGAACATGGTAACGGGTTGCCCAGGGAGGTGGTGGAGAGGTCCTTCCCTGGAGATACTCAGGGTCAGGCTTGATGGGGCTCTGAGCAACCTGATCTAATTGGACATGTCTCCACTTACTGCAGGGGTATTGGACTAGATGACCTTTAAAGGTCCCTTTCAACTTGATGAATTTGGTGATTCTATGATCTTAATATAAATTATAGCAGATAAAATTTTTGGTTGTAAGCTGATGAGACCCATCACTTTGCTTTATCCATAGTGCACATAGGGAGAACAGTAGATTCACAGTTCATATGATATATAGTTATTTGAGAGATACTCTGTTATTTTATTGAGCAATAGTGAACTGTTCCGCTCTAGAAGCTTTCTGTCTTTCGCTTTGGATCCTCAAGAAAGAAAAATAACACTAACTTTACTCTTAATGTGTTCCTTTCAACATTTCTGACTTCAGAATAAGCTGGTGTGGTACATGTTAATCTTAGATAACCTAGATAGAACACTACTAAGTAAAGTGCTGGTTTGCTACTTCATCTAATAACGGCTGAGTGGTTGTCTACATCTGTTTCCACTTGCTTTATTTTGTATTGCTCTGTGTTGTACATATGGTCTTTCTTTTAAGCTGAATTTCTTAAGTCTGGAGGAGTACTTGTCTGAGAGACTTGTTACTTGCGTTACAGGCAAGTACTCCATCTGTTTTCCCTTATAAACTGTGAATGAGTTGTGGTCTTAGAATTTAAGACCGATACCTATAAAACCTAACATTTCATATTCAGTTTAGAAAGGTAGAGACACAGATACTTTACAGCATGAGATGCTGAAGTTACGGCCATGTGATGTTCTGTGAATCCTGCTTCCTACTACCTAACCCTAGTCAGGGTTTTCCAAGTCATAATAAAAGGGAAATTAACAGATTAAAATTTTTTTTTTTAATGTGCAAATACAGTTGATAAAAATTTCTTAAAGAACTGTGATGATTAGTTGTAATGAGAATTTTATGTCACCAAAATGGGAAGTTGTGGGTTTTTTTCCTGTTTAGCATGTTATAATGACAAGAAAAAATCTCTTATACAAAGTCAGAAATTTGGTGAGGCACCAGTTGGGCACAATACCTTCTCAGAAGACACCAAAGTTAGCATTAATGAATATGTTCCTTGTTGCTGCACAATAGATACAGGCATGTCTTCTGTTGTTCATTCCATTAATGTGCTCTTGCAGGATACTGAAAGAGATAGCAGGGAAATAATGACAAAGAAATTGCCCCTTGGTTGGGGCAAGAGGTGAATGCTTGTTCTATTTTTTTTGGGGGGGGGAGCTGCCTTTTTTTTGTGTCCACATGCTGAGCATTCTGTTCAAGATACGTGAA
This sequence comes from Semnornis frantzii, assembly GCA_013399775.1. NCBI lineage: Eukaryota > Metazoa > Chordata > Aves > Piciformes > Ramphastidae > Semnornis > Semnornis frantzii. The sequence goes on from VWYK01093419.1 coordinate 2,862, forward strand.
ACGAATCACTTAAGTAAAATAGGAAGCTTTAATGCTAGAGGAAGAGAGGGACAGCTTTTTATTCAGGTTACTCAAGTATACACTGTGTAAGAAAACATGTCATTATTATTTAGGACACTTACAGAAATCTGTTGATGCTTTTATATCATGCTTCTTTCCCAAGTATGCTAATACTAATCAAAGTGTTAAAACAACATTTTTATCATATTTACACTACTATGAGGACAGCGCTATTAGCTCTGCTATGAGGACAGGCTGAGAGAGTTGGGGCTCTGCAGCCTGCAGAAGAGAAGGCTTCCAGGAGACCTTAGAGTAGCCTTCCAGGATCTGAAGGGGGCTGTAGGAAGGCTGGGGAGGGACTGTTGACAAGGGCTTGCAATGACAGGACAAGACGCAATGGGTTTGAAGTGGCAGAGGGGAGACTGAAAGTGGATGTTAGGAGGAAGTTGTTTGCAGTGAGGGTGGTGAGACACTGGCACAGATTGCCCAGGGAGGCTGTGGCTGCTCTCTGCCTGGAGGTGTTGAAGGCCAGGTTGGAGGAGGCCTTGAGTGAGCTGTGCTAGTGGGAGGTGTCCCTGCCTATGGCAGGGGGTTGGAACTGTATGATCCTTGAGGTCCCTTCCAACCTTACCATTCTATGATTTTATTTCTAAGTTTGATGTTTGTTCTTTCCATATCTAGGAATAGAGCCCAAATTAAACATCCTTGAAATTGTGAAACCTGTGGAGACTGTGGAGGTAGTGATTGATCCAGATGCTCATCATGCAGAGGCTGAAGCTCACCTTGTTGAGGAAGCTCAAGTGATAACCTTGGATGGAACAAAACACATTGCAACAATTTCAGATGAAACATCAGAACAAGTGACGCGATGGGCTGCAGCGCTGGAAGGCTACCGGAAGGAGCAGGAGCGCCTTGGAATACCGTACGGTAATAATACATGAACCTGTCTGTGTGTGTGTGCGTGTTTGTTCAGGTAGGGGCTGAGTTCTTTTGATCATTTGGGGGATTGGTGTGGGGGGTTGTAGGATTTGGGTTTTTTCGATTGCTTGGTTTTTTTGGTTGGTTGGTTTGCTTGTGTGTGTGTTTTTTTTTTTCTCCTGCAATTGATAACTAATTTGGGTTATACAATTGAAGAGCTCCACTACTTCAGAGAAAACTATTTTTGCTCCATAGCTTTTTGGTCATTGCAATTTTCAGAAAGTAATTTTCTGTTTTCTCCCTCTCTTATACTCTGTTAGCGATAAAGCTCTTTTCCATAGAATCAGGGTGCTTTGAGTTGGAAAGAGCCTTTAAAGGTCACCTAGTTCAACCCTCGCTTCAGTAGATAAAGACAATTTTAATTAGATTAGAATCCTCAGAGCCCCATCCAACCTGACCTTGAATTTTTCTGGAGATGGGTCATCCACACCCCTCTGGGCAACCTGTTGATGTGCGTGAATTTGAACTATACTCAGTACTTGGTGAGAACTGTCTCTGAAGGTACTGGAACACATAGTTCATAGTTTGTAGGGTGCTGAGTATCTTGCATGGAAAGACATGCTCACTTCAACATAGAAAAAGATGGTTCAGATAAGTATTCTGGTACATCATCATATCTGAATTCCTTCTCAGTATTAAAATGAAACTTGTGAGTTTTAGACCTACATCACATGCAGGAAATTATCCAGCTGAGTTGCTTGTTGTGACTTGCAGAAATGTAACATCAAGGCTTGTTCAGCACATGAGGTTGTGCTAAGTAGACCTGCAAAACTAGATTACATTTGGCAGGTGGGATATTTGAAAATGTTTAAGAATTCCAGTGAATTGTTGGCTACCCAAGGTACTTCTGCTAACAGAATCCAAAAATTCAGAACTCCTTCGAGGTACCTGGGAAAAAGGGAAATATTAACTGACATGAGACATAAAGTCAGAAAAGAGAGCAGTGGGACCATTGAGTGATTAGAGAAATTAATAGTTTGTTACCTTGCAGATTATGTTCTGTCAATAAGAACAAATTAGGAGGTTTTGATGAGAATTTGCTGTTGATAATGTTTTGAAGATCAAAATCCTTTTGGTATGGCTTTCCCAAAGGATTACATTACATACTTTGAGACAGTCTCAGTGAAAGCAATGCAGTGTTACTGTCCTTTATTAATCAGAATAGAATTTATGTCTTCTAGATGTTTAAAGACTTAGAAATCTTTTGCTTTCTTTACTAATGCCAATAAAAACTTGTCAAGGTGACATCTCTTTGGGGTATTGTAATTTAAAAATGCATAATAGCTCTGCTTCTATTTTTGCTCTTGAGATAATGAAGTAAATATGTCTGCTTTACATTTATGTTCCACTTAGTACTCGCTGACATGTTTTAATATATTGCATACAACATTAATGAAGTTTTGAAGATGATGCTTAGATTTATCCATCTTCTGTGTTCACAGTGCATGAAAAAAAAAAACAAACTTCCTACACTAACATGTCTTGAGTTCTCATTGTACATATCTTGCATTGATTATTCATTACCATTTCTATGCTTTCCTCTTTGAGTTGTCTCTGCTGTTGCATGCTTGGCGCTGTCCTTTAAATGATGTGCATGTTGTAGTCTGTTGAAAAGTCAAAAACTTGATGCTTCCCAAAACTTGGTACTTACTCACTTCCTCTTTAGAGGCATGAGGGAAAGAATCAAATGAAGCAAAAAAAAAAAAAAAAACCAAAACGTGGTCACAATTAAAACGATTTAATAAGGTGTCCTGCCAGTGTCCCTTCCCAGATTCTCTTGCACCCCCAACCTACTCACTGGAAGTGGCTGAGTGAGAAGCAAAGGAAGGCCTTGTGTCAGAGTCTAGTACTCTGACCGGGTTCTTTTTACATCCTTGATGCATGGAGTATCTAATGTTTAATATCTAATTTAGTTTAAGAGGGTTGATGTTACATGGGATTTTTAGAGTGATGAAAATTATACTAAAAACACAATACAAAGGTGAGTTATACTTAGATTCAGAATTGCAACATGCTGTTCAATCACAGTACCAGTGTGATTACCATAGATGAGCTCACTATCATGATGCTGGGTGTCTCCAGTCACTGGGGAAGAATACATGGGTTGAAACCAGCTCAAGTGCATTGCAGTCTTTTGCTAGTGTTCTAGTTTGTGTACCGTGTTGGGCTGAGCACGGTATTCATTCCCCACCGTGCTGGTCTGGCTGACCAAGAGAGACATTTTCACCACCAATTGATCTACTCAACTGTTGATAGCTATTATCTAAAACAAAGGGTACCCTCCACCTCCTTTTCTCTGAGATAAAGTCAGCTTCTTTGCATTATTCCTGTGCTTCATGGGCACTTCAGTCTTGCCCATCTTCTCTGACCTTTCTTTCAGTATCAGGGTGTCACATTACAGGCTTCGGCCATTAGTCACACCTTGACTCTGCAAAGCACTACTTAGCAGTAGCTAAAACACTGTTTTGATAACCATCCTGAAACACAGGACCATATGGAGTGCTATAAAGAAAAGTAACTCTGTCCCAGGCAAACCCAGTATGATGGTGATTTTTAAATAGTATAGAAACTGGATAGCCTGAATGAGCTTCAGATGTAACATTTCATCATCATCACGTGCTAATCAGCGTATTTGGGGAAGAACATCCTAATGTGAGAAAGGCTACTCTTTTGAAACTTACAGAGAAAGAAAAATAATTACCTGTGCTTGAGAAACACTTGGCGTGATTCTGATGTAAAAGCTTTTGTTAGAGATCTCTTTGCCCTTTTCTTTCACCCGACTAAGCAACACCACTCCATCAGCCTTTTAAGAGAAGTCAGCTTTCCATCCAGTCGGATTTGGTCATGGTAACTATGCTTCTTGATGTGTAGCATTTTATTTTATGGAAGTTAAGGCGGGTTTGGATGTGGCATTTGGTGCCATGGTCTAGTCTTGAGGTCTATGGTAATGGTTTTGACTTGATGATCTTTGAGGTATCTTCCAACCTTGGTGATACTGTGATAATTAAAAATGTACCATAATTGTATTTTAACTGAATAGCAGCATTGACTGACCTAGAGGCAAGCAATTTTTAAAACAAATAAGAGCAAGAACCACCTAAATAAAGTGTTGTGGGATTTGTTTTTTTTAAGACCTTGAGAAAAGATCATGCAAAAAAACCCCAAACAGTGGTTTCTGCATGAACACTGAGTCAGTAACTACCTGTATTTCATTGTTGTTTTCAGCTACAGTAGGGACTAGCTCTGTATCCTCAGGGAGAAGGAACCCTGCAGTATGTAATGGGATGATTTACAGTTTTTTGTCTCTTTTTTTCCCCAGACCCAGTGCAGTGGTCGACAGACCAGGTACTCCACTGGGTGGTGTGGGTAATGAAGGAGTTCAGCATGACTGACATTGACCTCAATGCACTCAGCATTCCCGGGCGGGAGCTCTGCAGCTTCAGTCAAGAAGACTTCTTTCAGCGTGTCCCACGAGGGGAAATCCTCTGGAGCCATTTGGAGCTTCTTCGAAAATGTATGGAGAGTTTTACTGTAATGATTTTACTCTTTATTTATTTCTTTCCTTTTAAAGGTGAAACTAATTGTGAGTAGTTGTTTTTCCCCTGCTTAATATGGACAGTAAAAATGTAGTCATCAGTGTGCATAGTTTGGAGTATGGTGTCACTAGTTTTGGGGATTTTGGGGTTTTTGGATCATGGGAGGTTTCCGCAGCACTGGGCCTGTTGGCAACAGACTGAGGCCATCTGTCTCAAAGAGCGAGAAGGGTTCCCACCCATGAATTGGCAGGGCTCATCAAGAGGGTTTTAAACTAGATTCAGACAGAGAAGTGAATGAAAGGAAACTCACTAGAGATGAGCATAGAGGTGGCTTTCCTGTGTTGGGAGGAAGGATTGAGAGCCCAACTCAAGTGCATCTACATCAATACATGCAGCACGGGTAACAAACAGAAGGAGCTGGAAGGTGTTGTACAGCAGGATAGCTATGACTTACAGCGCCATGTTTCTATGATGGTGACTGACTCTTATGACTGGAGTGTTGCCGTGGATGGCTCTAAGCTCTTCAGAAGGGATAGGTGGGGAAGAAAAGGTGGTGAGGTGGCTCTGAATATTAGGGAGTGTCTTGATTTTCATAGAGATCAGTAAATATGAAAGTGAAATCAAGTGCTTGTTGGTAAGGATGAGAGGGAAGGCCAACATGGCTGATATCCCGTTGGGAGTCTGTTACAGACTGTCCAACCAGGATGAAGAAGCAGACAAAGCATTTTACAAACAGCTGGCAGAATTCTCACAATTCCCAGCCCTTGTTCAAGTGGGGGACTTCAACTTACTGGACATCTGCTGGAAACACAGCGCAGCAGAGAGGAAACAGTCTTAAGAGGTTCCTGGATTGTGTGGAACCTCACATAGCTGGTAAGCAAACTTACCAGGGGAGGTACCTCCCTAGACATGTTTACAAACAGGACTGGTGCTTGGAGGCCATCTTGGACTTGGCGACCATGAAATGATAAAGTTCTTGATTCTTAAAGTAAAGAGGAGGGTCAACAAAACCACTACTGTGGATTTACTTTTTGGTCTGTTCGGGACACTGGTTGAGAGTCCCTTGGGGAAGCAGTCCTGAGGGGCACAGGGAGATTGGACATTCTTTGAGAAGGGAGTTTTGGATGCACAGGAGCAGGTTGTCACCATGTGTCTTAAGACAAACTGTTGGGGGAGATGACTGGTCTGGCAGAACAGGGATTTTTTGCTGGGACTTGGGGGGGGAAAAGGAGAGTTTACCACCTTTGGATGAAGGGACAGGCAACTCAAGAAGGGTACAGGGTTCTACTTACATCAGGCAGAGGAAACATCAGAAAGAGTAAAGTTCAGCTAGAACTTAATCTGGCCACTATTGTAAGAGATAATAAAAAAGGTTTTTACAAGTACTTTAACAACAGAGAGATGCAAGAAGTGTCTCCACCCTTTATTGCATGCAAGAGGGGAACATTGCCACCATGGGTGAGGAAAAGGCTGAGGAGTACTTCATGCTGCCTTTGCTTCAGTTTTTAGTAGTCAGACCAGTTATCCTCTGGGTATTCATCCCTCTGAGCTGGAAAACAGTGAAAGAGATTTAACCTCCCCGTAAACCAAGAACCTATGGACCCAGATGTGATCCACCCAAGAGTGCTGAGAGCTAGCAGAGAAACTTGCCACACCACTCCGACAATTGTCTGTCAGCAGCCCTGGTTAACAGGGAAAGTCTGAGGTGACTAGAGGCTTGCCAGTATGACACCCATCTACAAGAGGGGCCAGAGGAGGCTCCAGGGAACTATAGGCCTGTCACCCTGACCTTGGTACTGGGAAAGATTATGGAACAGTTCAGCCTGAATACACTCCTAGCACGTGCAGGGCAACCAGGGAATTGGACTAGAGAGCATAAGTTCATGAAAGACAGGTCCTGCTTGACCAGCTTCATCTTCTATGACCAGGTGACCTGCCTAGTGGATGAGGGGAAGGCTGTGGATGTTGTCTACCTGGACAATGTAAATTTACTAATGTAAAGCCTTTGACAGTCTTCCACAGCATTCTGCTGGAGCATCTGGCAGCTTGTGACTTAGATGGGTGTACTCCTCAGTGGGTAGAAAGCTGGCTGGATGGCTGAGCCCAGAGAGTTGTGAGAATTAAATCCAGTTGACAACTGGTCAGAATTAGTGTTCCTTAGGGCTCAGTTTTGGGGTAAGTCTCTTGTTTAATAGCTTTATCAGTGACGAGGGCATCAAGTGCATCATCAGTAATTTTGCACATGACACCAAATTTGGCAGGAGTGTTGATCTGCTTGAGTGTAGGAAAGCTCTGCAGAGGGATCTGGACAGGGTGGATTGATGGGCTGCCAGTTGTATGAGGTTTAACAAGGCCAAATGCTGGATGCTGCACTTGGGTCACAACAGCCCCTTGCAATGCCACAGGCTTGGGGCAGAGTGGCTTGAAAAGGGCCTGGGGTTATTGGTTGATAGCTGGCTGAATATGAGCAATCATATGGCTGGCCATATGTTGGCCAGGAAGTCCATCAGCATTGTGGCCTGCATCAGGAATAGTGTGGCCAGCAAGAGTACAGAAGTGATTGTGTGCCTGCACTTGGCAGTGGTGAAGCTGCAGCTTGAGTCCTTTGTTCAGTTTTGAGCCTGCCCAGTGTAAGAGACACATTGAGTTGCTGTAAAAGGAGCTATTAGTAAGAATGTCTGCTGTTGTGCAATGTGTCTGCCTACTAACCACTGTTTGCCTGTCTTTCCTCAAACTTCATAATGAATAGCAAGTAGTAACTGGTGATTCCTCCTTTGTTTTAATAAAGATTTTCAGTTTGCATATCTCCTGAATTTGACAGTTTTATAATTAAATATTTGTTGTGAGTTACCTACTGTGTGTATCTATCATGTGAAGATTATGAAGCATAGGCAACAAAATCTTTAGCTTGTACACAACATAACTAGAAAGTGATGTATATGTTGTAGATAATGTACATTTCAGATTTACTGTGCTTGGATAGAATTTGATAGACTGAAAACCTGTTTCCATCTTCATTTACATGACATAGCTAAATATTTTAGGGGCTGGAGAATGCACAAAATACCTTGAAATTCACCATGTACATCTTTTGTTTCTGAAAACTGAATGACAGATGTGAAATGTCTCTACTTATAGGTGTAGATTATGGTTTCATTTTTTTGCAAAATGGCAACACCTTTTTTTTCCCCCTCTGGAAAATTTTTGAACCTCATCTGACTTGAAATTTGTAGGTTAAATAAAAACTTCTCATTTTCTTAATTTGCAGATGTGTTGGCTAGCCAAGAACACTCTGGAGAAATAGCAACGGTTACTATTGATCAGCGTAAGTACTTCTACCAGCAATTAATTCAGGCTGTTAATTGTTTGCAGATTTAACACTGTACTTTGGTTCAACAGTGTAGTAGTACAACATTTAGAAAAATCACTTGGGAGAGAGTTTTCCTTGGTGAGGGGAGGAAAGCAAAATGTTGAGTTTCTCAATGTTTTGTTGCTGGTTGGAAGGTGATGTCTGACCTGAATGATAAAAGTTTTGGATGGTAGGTGTTTTCCACTGTCTTGAAATAAACTGTCTAGGATACATATTTGAGGTCTTGAGTTGTTTTGGGGTTTTTTTAGGCTTTAAACTGCATTAATGAATAGATATGTTAAAATGTCATAATTTCAAGTGTTTGTAAAAATAGGGAATGTGTAAGAGAAGGCTTGCTTAGAAACCAATACTAAGAAAAAAAAACCATTAGGGTAGCTTTCCATAGTTTTAATATGCATTCTTCCAGATGAATCAGTGTTATAAATTATTAAAATGAATCTATTTTTGGGAGATGTGTAAGCAGCTTACATGTTTAATAGATGGACCAAATATTACATCCTAGGTTTGTGTCTAGTTAAAGTCACCTAGAGTGGGGCATTTGCATCCACCTCTAAGAGAAGGATATTTAATTGGTGTTTGAGTAGCAGGTATGGGGGAAGAGCTGTACAGTGACCATAGAGAAAAATGCATTAGGGGTAGGTCATATGAAAACAGCATAAAGATGAAAACAAAAGGCATGACAAGGTGAGGTTGTTTATGTGAACTTGTAACACATCTAATAGTAAACTAAAGCTGATGTTTTATCTGAAATGTGGCATCTCTAGCATGAGTCTAAAACCATTTGCACCATAAGGCTTTAACAAGGCTTTATTCTTAGCATCGTGACTTAGTTTTCCCCACTGCTTAAAAGACACACTAGCTCCTGAATGTTTTGATAATGCAGGTGATAAATAATAAATTGCTGGCAGAGAAATAAGCATATATAATTGATGTTCTGCAATCTTCTCTGCTTCACAGCTGTGCAGATTATTCCAGCATCAGTACAACCTGCTACCCCAACCACCATTAAAGTAATCAACAGCAGTGCAAAGGCAGCTAAAGTACAGAGAGCTCCAAGGATCTCTGGGGAAGATAGGAGTTCCCCTGGGAACAGAACAGGTACTGTCTCCATTATTTTTTTTAAATGCAAATACAATAGGACACTTAATAATTTCATAGATTGATAGAATGGTTTGGGTCAGAAGGGACCTTCAAGATCATTAGTTCCAACCTTCCTGTCAGTTGCAGGGATACTCTCCACTAGACCAGATTACACTTTTCAGGAACGTTTCTTTGTCCCTCTGAGGTTTGTGTAAGTCCATGTGTACAATGGAGACTGTAGCTGCAAATTGGATCACAAGCACCTACAGACCTGGCAGTTCGGTTAGCTCACACAGGCAACACGTTAATGTGCTTCTGCTTTTGATTCTTGAAGTAAATAAAATGTGTTAAATTGTTTCTTTTCCTATCACATAGTCTATTCTCTCAAACCATTATGTAGGATTTATTCAAACTTTTAACTACTTTATGCTTTCTGTTGCAGAAAGGGGAGAAAATAAAACTGTATATTGTAGACTCATGGCCTGGCTGCCACTTGCCCTCTCTTTTTCCTCTCCTCCTTTCTTTCTGCAATTTGGTGACTCTGGGATTTAGGAAGCTTTTAGCTTTCTGGTTTTGCACACTAGATCTGCAGTTAATTTTTACAATTATTGCTGTTTGGGCATACTTTCTGATTATTGATGAGTCATCCCAATTTCTATGTCTCTTTTCTTTTGTTGTAATTTTTGCTTGGGTTCTGTCCAATCGTTCTGTTAAATCCTTTCCCCTCTTTCCTCTTGAATTTTTGTTTTACACCCTCTATTAATGTCTGTTATGATGCCACTCAGGATTCTTGCCCAAGGTTTTATCAGCTGATATCTAGTGGGAAGTATACTCTGTGTTCATCTCTTTAGACCTTGGATCTGCTGTCATCTCTTTGAGAAAGTAGAAATTTTAACTGCGGATACCTGAGCTAAAAAGAAATCTTGGTGACTGGACATGAAAAGTTTTATATTGGTGTAAGCTGAAGCTTGGGGGTGTGTTTTTCTCTTTGTAATATTTTATGTGAAAGTTGGAGACAGTATTTTTAAAACCTACTTCTATGACATGTATATCTTTCTGTGTATGCTTGAAGCTGAATAATCAACTCTTGCTAAATGTGTTCAACTTTAGGGATGGATGTGTGAATAACTCTGTGTAGTGTTCTGTAATTTTTTTTTTTCCCTTAACTTTTAGGGGACAGATTTATGAGAAATCTTGAATATTTTTCTATTTTCTTCAGTTTCTTTTTAAATAGAGTTATACTACTGACTTTTCAGGAAAACATTTACAAAAGAATAATCAAAATGCATTAAGTGCAAGTTTTTCTTCTATCACATATTCTCTGTTGATCAGCTGTGATATGTTGGTTGAAAATGTTTAGCTGTGTGTCGAATATAAAGAGAGCTAAATGAAATGAGTCTTGTCATTTTTTTTTCAACAGGAAACAATGGCCAGATCCAGTTGTGGCAGTTTTTACTAGAACTTCTCACTGACAAAGATGCACGGGACTGTATTTCTTGGGTTGGTGATGAAGGAGAGTTTAAGTTGAATCAACCTGAACTGGTTGCACAGAAATGGGGGCAGCGTAAAAACAAACCTACCATGAATTACGAGAAGCTTAGTCGGGCTTTGAGGTAAGAAACTGATCAGGTCTGGTTTGCTTCCACTTGTCTACTTCTAACTATTGTAATGCAAGACTTGGGGCTTCTTTACTAAAGGGATAAACAGATCCTCTGAAACAGCTCTTTCACATCAGATCACACTGGTCTTAGGGGCAAAGTATTTGCTGGAGATGGTTTGTTTTTTAGAGAAGCTGGTACAATAACTTCTGGAAAACAGATTTTCCTTTTTGAAGATTATTGAATTCTGACAATGTAGGTTCAAGTAGCTCACTTTTGGAAGTATGTCTCTCTTTTATGTATTTTCAGCGCATATGCTTTCAGTAATGTGCCAAATAATACTGGTAATTGGTGAAAAATACAGGAATATGTGAATGCTCTGAACTATTTCTAGATTTTTCTAATTTACTTGTTTGTGTTCCTCTTGTTAGGATATAAAGCAGATAGTTTCCTGTAATTACATAAATAATAGTAACTTTCTGTATGTAACACCTTCTTTTCTTCCAAGTTCAAACATTCATTGATCTGTTCCATTGTTCTTATGCTAGGGATGTTATATTGAAAACTGACAGGTTTCAACAGTTGTGATTCCAACATAGTTAACTTGTAAGGTTCACTATGTTCTGTGAACAAATAGAAAGCATTTCAGACTATTTTCATTTCATTATGATTTTATAGTTTGGTGAAAGCGACTTGTATTATTCAATCACTCTAAGTGGTGTGCTTGAGGAGGAGGAAGAATGCAAGTATCTGATTTTTGGACTTCTTTTCCCTGATTATTTTGGTCTCTGGAGTCATTTGAAGATTCAGCGAAGTTCTCTGAAATCAGTGATTCACCTTCTAATTTCTGACTCTATCTTTTTTTTTTCTTGATTAGTTTTCAAGAAAGGTAGTTACTGCCTAACCCTGTAGAATATTTAAGTGATTTTAGGAACTCTCTTTTTATGAATGAAGTTGCATATTGATTGAAGTCCAAGATCTAAGATTTACTTGGTAGCATTCCCATTTGGCCATGTTATTTTTTTATCAAAGTAAATTCACCTACCATTGTGTATTAAAGGTGGGGAAAAAAAACTTCTATTTAAAAATACCTCTATGAAAAATGATATTAAAGATACCATATTGTGGCTTTAGGGAGCATTTCAATGAGATCTATATGTGTAATGCTGAATGAGTACTTTAACTGGGGGAGATGGAAGTCTAGAAGGTCATACATGGCATAATTGGTAAAGAATGACCACTCAATGTCTCATTTGTGTGAACAGGAGTCATCAGAAGGAACTGACAAGCACCAGATGCACAGCTTAACTATACCTTTTCATTTGTTTTTTAACTTCCTGAGGCATTTCTGGTCTATGTAAGAAATTTCTGAGTTTGAGAGGACAGTGGAAAAATCAATGAAATGCTATATGCTTATTCTAATTCTTTTCCTTAGATGCCTGTTGGAATCTATTGTGTTCTAAAACAGATCCTTAGTCTGGTCTCAAGTGGCTGCTTTGGCATTACTTATGTTGAATTGAAATGTTACTTTTTTCCACAGGATCATAGAATCCATTGTGGGGAAAGGGCTTTTGCTCCAACCACTGCCCAAAACAGCAGAGCCTTTCAGTAGAGTTGCTCCTCAACCTGTACTGTTGCAGTAACATTCCCATATTTCCAACCCATTGTGAATCTGTTTGTGTAATGAAAGCATATGTGAAAACTTTCTGGGACATAAAAATAGTGCTAATTGTTTGGAGGTTTTGGGGTTTGTCAGCAAACTCTGCAGATTTCAGAGGCAGCTGAAGAACTTTAGAATAATGTTCTTATCACTGAGATATTAACCAGATGTCAGTAATTTGCATAAATCACTATTAGAGAGGTTTTGCATTTATACTTTAGTTACAGAATTACAGAAATCACATTCCTCAAAATGCTGCCATTTTGGCAGCCACATCAATGTTTTCTAACACTTGAATGTCTCAAAGGATATTTACTGCCTCTTGCTACTCCCACGATAAATAATGTTGCCAAGCTAAAATTTCATTAAATGATAATATGGGTTTTTATTAATGTACTGAAATAACTGTGGTGATTAATACAGAAAATAATACTGAGAAATGCACTAACTTTTCTGCCCAGCTGTAGGAAAACCAAACCACAACAGGGTGAAAATGGGTAAAAACCTTTTTGTTATGTACACCTTGGTAAATTTTCTAAAATCAGTGTTTCTTTACTGTGAAAAAGAAAACTTATTCCTAAAGTTTTCATGTGACTTGGAATGTTCCAGTAACTAAGGCTTTGAAAACCTGCATGGGGGTTTATTTTTAGATATCTGTATTTTTGAACAAACAAATGCTATAATCAGAAACTAATTCAATGTAATATTGTAGAAATCCTCTCATCACGTTGCCTCAATTCTAACTTGAGTGTTTCTTGCACGAGATGTGGAAATCTGGCATGGTTTCAAGGCTTTGCACAAATACAGGATAATCTCCTGTGCTCCTTTTCCTTTCTAAACATATCATTAATGTGGGCTAAATAATTTTAAGAAATTTATTCAGTTTTGTGAAGTATTTTTCTACAGCATTATTTTGAGACAGGCTTTATCGTACAGGACTGCACAATAAATATAAATGCTTGTGTAGACTTAATTTTATATATGTGTGTGTGTATATATAGGGGTAGAATCATAGGATGGTAAGGTTGGAAGGGACCTCAAGGATCATCCAGTTCCAACCCCCTGCCATAGGCAGGGACACCTCCCACTAGTACAGGTCACTCAAGGCCTCCTCCAACCTGGCCTTCAACACCTCCAGGCAGGGAGCAGCCACAACCTCCCTGGGCAACCTGTGCCAGTGTCTCACCACCCTCACTCCAAACAACTTCCTCCTAACATCCACTTTCAATCTCCCCTCTGCCACTTCAAACCCATTGCCCCTTGTCCTGGCATTGCAAGACTTTGTCAATAGTCCCTCCCCAGCCTTCCTGGAGCCCCCGTTCAGATCCTGGAAGGCTACTCGAAGGTCTCCTGGAAGCCTTCTCTTCTGCAGGCTGCAGAGCCCCAACTCTCTCAACCTGTCCTCACAGCAGAGCTGCTGCAGCCCTCTCAGCATCCAGTCTGCATTTGTACTTATGTCCTAGCCACAGGGTTTTATTAATGACAAGTGTGGCATTCATTCTACTAGTGTCTACAGTGAGTCAAGAACCGCAACACAACTGTAAAATGTGAACTTCTCTTATTGATATCACCTAAGGTCTCTGTAAAGCAGTGGGCTCTATAGTTTGTTATCCTTAATGCACTCTGATCATTCTCATCAACCCAGTGTATGAAGTTGTCATAGTTAGAAAAGTTGTTTTAGTTGTAAATAAAGGTCCCAAAAAATGTAGTTTTGCCAGCATATGAACTATAATGAAAACTAAACCCCAATGACCAAACATGCTTTTATAGTTTTACTTCCACCTTTAAAAACAATAGAGAATGTCTGTTCTTTATTACCATAGAAGCTGCAGTGCTAATTTTCAAGCTGTTTCTTCTAACAGTATTTTTTTTTTCCTGAGAAAACCAGATAGAGATAAAGAAGGGAACAGACAATAATATAAGGGGACACAGCATATTCTTTCTAAGGCAAAGTGCTAAATAAAACTCATTTCCCCCAAACTGACTTTACTTTTTGTTTTGTTTTTTACAGGTATTACTATGATGGAGATATGATCTGCAAAGTGCAAGGCAAGAGGTTTGTGTACAAATTCGTCTGCGACTTGAAAACTCTGATTGGATACAGTGCAGCAGAGTTGAACCGGTTGGTTACAGAATGTGAGCAGAAGAAACTAGCCAAGATGCAGCTCCATGGCATTGCACAGCCAGTTACAGCAGTGGCACTGGCCACAGCATCCCTGCAAACAGAGAAAGATAATTAAGCACTAGGACCTGAAAGTCTTTCCTATATAGCCAGAGCAGTTGATGCTCTTAACCTTTATCAGAATCGGAAACTACTTTTGTTTCTTGACAGTACAATACAGAGCATGGTTTTCTATACAGAACTGGGACTCTCATAAATTTGGATCTTTTATCAGCATCTATTTCAATGTAAATTAGGGGATCACCACGACTTCTGCACTGAGAGCCTCTATGGTATGCAATCTGAAAGTGGTGAGAAAGGTTGAACTGGTCAACACACTGTGTCCAAAGGTGTGCAAAGTGCTTTTTTGCAGTGCTTTTAACAAATGGGAACACCTACAGCAAACAGGCTTGTCAGTTGTCTGAACTTAGTCATTGCCAGTCTTTTACACTCTGCTGAACTACCAAATAGCATTTGTTGATTTTGAAGTTAAAACATTGAATATTCTCATTTACTCAAGCAGAGCTGAAAGACACATTAAATGTTACAAATCGTCCAGTTCTTTAAATAGTTTCTGTGTTTATAAGCAAAAGAAACCAAGACTAGACTGAACTGAAGGTCAGTGCTGAAGAAGGAGATCCAGGTTTAGATCTGGCTTAGGTGAAAAGCCTATTAAGAGTATTTCAATGTAATACATAGATATACATATATGAGTGAAAGTACTTAACTGGTTTGAATGACATTGTTAATGCTAGCCAAATAGCAAAAAACAAAGATAAACTTCTTGCTCTGGTATTTCCTTCCCCATCAGGTGATTTGACACCTTGATAAAACAGCCCTCACCCAGAGCATTTTAATGCTCTGATCTGCAAGGTGCTTATACTTGCATAATAGTCAACCTTAGTAACTGAAGACCTAAGTTAATCACAGTCAGTAGTCCCTGTTCAGCAAAAAAAAGGAAGTTGAAAATAGTTTTACAGAGAACTGGTTTGATTTCCAAATTAGTGTACAGTCTGACATATATTAAAATACAAATATGTATTTTGTATTTAAAATTAATTTCTTTCTGAACTTCAAGTGAAGTTTTTGAAGCTTCATAAGCCAAATGCATGCTTCATAGCTGAATGCAATGTGAAGTCTGGGTAAATAAAAGGAAAAAAAAAAAAGGAATGTATACTGAATACTGAGCTACAGAGAGTACTTCATAGAAACTTACACATGCAGTAAAAAGTAGGCTGTAACTTTTGAGCTGTTATATTGATGGCTGAAAATGATACAGTTCAAGTTTTTTGCTTTTTCTAATGTTATCATTTGCTAATGTTAGTAACTCATTACTAAACAGTGTATTATCTCACTATGAGTATTTTCCAGCTTTCTGTAAAGTGCAGCCTCCTCTTAACAATTAAAATGCAAAAAGGTGAGGGAAAACCTTTAATTCTGTGAGGGAATGAGCTGCTCTTAAACATGAAATCAAAAATGCTTGTCCAGTGTGTATAAACACATGAAATGTGTTTATACTGAGTAGTGAGAGCACTGCACTTGCAGGCAGAGCATAGGGAACCCAGAATACTCACATTATTTTAAAAAGCTCTGCCCTCAATGCATCTTTATCTGCAGATGAACACTTACCTATAAATAATTTTTGCATGTAGTTGTGGCCTACTTTTTTCATCATCACCACAGTAATAAGTGGGAGGCGCTGCCCAATTCTTTCAGGAAGTCTTAATATTACTTTCATTCTTGAGCTCTTAAAGCATTCCATCTATTGAGCTTGCTGGGTTGATTTTCTTTTTAGAAAGATCTTAAGCCCTGAGTAAAATGTGTAAATGTCACAAGAGGCCAACCACTAAACCATTTATCACCCTTAGAGTAGTTTGATACCACCAGTTGGCAAGTGTTTGAGGTGACTTATGCAAATAGATGCAAGTTTGCTTACTAAGGACAAGAGGAAGCTGATAATTCAGTGACAGCAAACATGTAACACTGCTCCATTGCTAAACAGAAGTCTAGTAGAAGCCACTAGTTTTATTTAGCAGAGTTCAGGAGAGGCCTTTTTCGTTAAAATACTGTACAAAAACTTGAAATAACATCAAATTGGCCTGTGGGAGGATAAGCTAACAGCAAAACTGAAAGGTAGTATCAGTACTTTATCCCCCTGAATGTTCCTGTTACATGATAAGCCCTCTAAGGGAATCTAATGTCACACTTCCTTTGTAAATACATCCAATTATATTTTGATGCTTTCAGTAGCTATGATAGTCTTTGGGGTTCTTTGTTGTGGGATCATCTGCTTTTCCACTGTGTTCTAATTAGTAAAGAAGGGATCTTTCAAATGGTGTAAAATCACTGTCACATTCTCTGTAGTTGAGGGAGAAATCTGTGACTAACTTGATGTCTTCAATTAAATAACAAAAGATGTAGAATATATTGTCAGAGGTTGTTCTGTTGCTGCCAGAAGGAAAACATAGAAAGAATATTCCCAATTTTTTGTAAAATTGAAGGGTTTTTGCATACTTTTTAAATAAAGACACTTATACTCTGCTAATAATTATGTATTTCTTTTGTGTTTTGCATTTTTTGGGCAATTTTACATGAAACAATTATTTTCTATTTTTACTCTAAAATATTTGTGCATAAAATGTCAATATAGTAAAATTAAAAATGTTATACAGCTACTGCCTGTGGACTTCTAATTCTTTCAGCTAGCCCTTTGTAACACCACTCAGGTGCATGCAGTTTAAAGATTAATGCATGCACTTTGTTCTCATTACTCAAGCTCACAGGCCAATTGCAGGAACAATGCAGGCTTACCTCATTTTCTGAAGGTGTGTCTTTGACTCAACACTTGGCTGCATGTGTCTGCCTTTAAACTGGAGCTCAGTGTAATGTAACAGCTTTCATTAGCATCCTAATTGTAAATATCAGAATGCTGCTTTGATCAAAATGAGCCTTGTAGTTAGATCTATGCTTTTTAAAATGTTTTAAGTTGGAAAGCTTCATGTTGATCTCTAATTTTTTTGACTTAGAAGTTGTTAAAACGGCTATTTAGAAAGCAGTTGGGTTAGGAAAGCAAACACCCTGATGGAATTAAATCTGTCCAGACATGTCAAGGGCAGTAAGAAAAGCTTCTATAGATGTCAGTGATAAAAGGAAGATAGAGGAAATGGCCCTGGTTACCCAGAGTATGGAAAAGGCAGAGTGAGGGAGGTGATTCTGCTGCTTGCTATTGCTCTCGTGAGATCTCACTGTGACCATCTCTGCAGCCCACAGCAGAAGAAAGACACAGGCTTGCTCGAGTGAGTCAAGAAGGCTGCAAAAAATGGGCAGTTGGAAGACCTCCCCTATTGTACATCTGTGGGGACAGTTTGAGTGTTGGGGGTTAGCCTGGAGAAGGGGAGGCTTGACTGAGAACTCTGTCTCAACCTTTCAGGTTGACAAGAATGGTGAAGGGGACAGCTCTTAATCAGGGAGTGTATAGGAGAAAGGGTAACAGTTTCAAACTGAAAGATTTGCATAAGGTGCAGAGAAGAAACTCTTCACTGCAAGGGTAATGAAACACTAGCAGGTTTCAGAGAGAAGCTGTGCATGCCCCTCTCTGGAAGGGCCCTATCCAACTTGTCCTGGAGCAACCTGGTCTAGTAGAATGTATCCCTGCTCATGGCAGCTGGCTCGGAACTAGATGATCTTTAAGGTCCCTACCAACCCAAACCATTCTGTGATTCAGAGACAAAAATGTGATTATACTGTTGGCACAGTGTTTTACATTGTGTCTCAATAAAAATACTCTCAGTATACCTCTGAACTCCTCCATCTGGACTGCCAAATTCAAGACTGAAATATTTTGTCATCTTTACACCTACCAGATCATTTGATTTCAAAATGTTTATGTTCAGCTTAGCAGCAACAGCATACAGTGGACTGAAAATAATAGTTTAGAACACTTCAATAATTTTGTTGATCACCTTTTAAAGAACACTTAAATGTACAGTATCTCGTTGGCTGAGGACCTTTTGGTTGTGTCTGTTAGTGACTTCATATCCCTGTAAGCCTGATTTGGGATTCCCATTTCAGACTGAAATTTTTATTGCAACAGTGGAATCATAGAAGGGCCTGGTTGGAAAAGACCCTAAGACCATCAAGTCCAACCTTAACCTGTGCACAATGGATGGGCCATGTCCCAGAGCACCTCACCCAGGCATCTTTTAAACACCTGGTGACTCTCTGTTCTCCAGGCAGCTGGTTCCAGTGCTCAGTGACTCGTTCAGTTAAGAAATTTTTCCTAATATCTGATCTAAACCTCTCCTTGTGCAGCTTAAGTTCATTTCTTCTCATCCTTTGTTACTTGTTACCTGAGAGAAGAGGCTGGTCCTCACCTCACTACAACTTCCTTTCAGTTAGCTGTAGGGAGCAGTAAGATCTTCCCTCAGCCTCTTCTAGGCTGAACAATCCCATCTCCTTCAGCCACTCCTCGGAGGTCTTGTGTTCAAGGCTTCTAAGCAGCCTTGTTGCCCTTCTCTGAACACATTTCAGCCCCTACAAGTATCCTTGTAGTAAGAGGCCCAATACTGAACACAGTACTCAAGGTGCAGCCTCCGTGTTGCCGAGTGAGCCACATCACTTCCCTGGTCCTGCTGGCCACACTATTCCTGATGCAGGCCAGGTTGCTGTTGACCTTGGCCACTTGAGCACCCTGCTGGCTCATATTCACTTGTCTGTCAACCAGTTGCCTCAGATGCCTTTTTGCCAAGCTCCTTTCAAGCCACTGTGTCCCAAGCATAGGGGTTTTGTGACCAAAGTGCAGGACCCAGCACATGGTTTTGTTGACTATCATAGAGTTGGCCTCAGCCCATCAATCCAGCCTGTCCAGACCTCTCTGCAGAGTCTTCCTCACCTCCAGCAGATTAATACTCAGCTTGGTGTTGTATACCTACTTCCCGAGGATGCACTTTATCCTCAAGTCCAGAATGTCATAGATGAAGATGTTAAATAGAACTGAGCCCCAACTGGCCCTGGGGAGCACCACTGTGACTGGTCACCAGCTGAATTTAACTCCATTCACCACCACGTTTTGGGCCAGGCCATTCAGCTAGTTTTTGACCCAGCAAACGGTGTGCCTGTCCAGACTATGGGCAGCCAGCTTATCCAAGATAATGCTGTGGAGAAATACGTTGAAGGCTTTGCTGAAGTCCAGGTACACAGCATCCACAGCCTTTCCCTCATCCACTAAGAGGGTCCATTTGTCATGGAAGGAGATCAGGTTTGCCAAGCAGGACCTGCCTTTCACAGACCCATGCTGACTGGAACTGAGGCCCTGGTTGTCCTCCGTGTGCTGCATGCTGGCCCTCAAGATGATCTCCACGACCTTCCCCAGCACCCAGGTGAGATTGACAGTCTATATTCCCAGATCAAAGCCAGGGAATTTAAAAAAATAGGGATTATTGGAAGAACAAAAGTGGGGAATTACAAAGTAACAGCTTACAGTTATCAGTTTTGAGCAAAGTAAGTTGCCAGAGGGCTCCATTGTGAAAGAAGGATGATATAAGGTTCATTAACATGGATTTATGGGAATTATTGGTGTTTTTTTAAAGCAAGATGATCTAAGATCCATGCACACAGGTCTATGAGGAATAATTTTACTGACTAGACTGGTGGGTTTTGGTTTTTTTTAAAGCTCGTGGGTTTAATCCAGGTATATCAGGACTTCTACAATACATTTGGATTGATATAATTGGGTTTTTTATTGTTATTTTTGGTTGTGGGGTTTTGGGGTTTTTTTTTCTTTTGGAAAAGTTAATTCTCGTTACAGATGATGCTAAGCAGAAAATGGCTTGATAATTAAAGGAGAGGAATGGCTGATTGTTTTTGGGAGGTGTACTGCAGGATCTCGGATACATTTTGCATCATTATTTCAAAATCAGTCACCGAATTGAAATTCTGCAACCTTGCAATTTTAGAGTATTGACATCTTAGCCATTAATCATTTGAAACTAAGGTTTAAAAACTGCTGAGAAGGGAGAAACAAATATTATGTGCCTGTCTTTAATTAAGGTTCTTGTTTATTTGTGGACTAGTCTTCTGGAAAATAAGATTAAATGGTGCTAATGGCAGTGGTATCAGAAGATGTCTCCGTAACCCATGGAGCAGATCTCATTTGCCTGGAAAAACAGAGGAATCAGTTGTTGTGTTCAGAGTTTGTGATACTGAGCATCCAAGTATGCTGTGTGCGAGGTCCTGCCTCTGAATCAGGACAATCCCAAACACTGACACCAGCTGGGCACTGATCTGCTTGAGAGCAGCTCTGCGGAAGGGGACTTGGGGGTAATGGTGGACA
>VWYK01093420.1:7914-19963 GCA_013399775.1 Semnornis frantzii
TTTTTTCCCCTCCCTAGAAGGATCAGGGGTTTGGACTCCAGGATCTTTATGGGTCCCTTCTAAATTTAGATGTTCTGTGATTCTATGAGGTCCTGCCCTCTGCCTCAGCAGCCTGAGCACAAGGCACATTCATCCCTGAGGGATGTGCTAAGAGATGCCTTTAAATGAATAGTTGATGGGGCAGGTCATATGTTTTCTTGTTATAATAGATTCATTAGGAAAATCCAAATCTTTCAGTATGGGAAAAGGTGCTGAGCTATGTGCTGTTTCCAGAAGAAATCAGCTAATATGTAGGAAATAAGGGTAAGGAGAGCTCTCGGAGGAAAAGATTTTCTGATCCCAGTCCTATGGCAATCTACAAAGGGAGTCTATGGAATCTACAGCAATAATAGCCTTACTTGAGGCTCTTTCTCACAGTACTTCCTGGAGGCCTGGTGATAATTCCTGCCTTGTCCAATGAGACAATCTCTGCCCTCACATCTCAGTCGTGGGTGCTGTATGCCATTTCAGAGTTATATCCATACTTGGTTTCACTGATGGATGGCTTCAGATGGAAGCCGTCAATATTTTCCTATGTGGCTGCTGTCATCTCTGTTGGGGACATAATGGTCCAGCCTTTCTCAGGGCTCAGGGACAGAGGGCAAGGGAAATGCAGCTGGGTTTGAATTTGAGTTTTCTCCCTTTTCCAGGAGGCAGTGATCCACATCATGTAGTGAAGTCAACTGGTCTGTCAATAGCAGTTAGTCTCTCCGAGAAACAATTTTATTGGCATCACCAAGCTACAAAAAAACACCTGGTGGACTGGATGATAGATTTTGATTGCCTGAAGATAGGTTTTTCCTCATCATCTCACAGCAAGAGAATGAAAAACTAATTTGTTATCTTTTGTACTCGAGTGTATTGGGAAAGGGATAGCAGCTCTTTAGAAGAGGAGATGCAGAGCAGGACCAGGCATGTAAAAAGGAAGAAGGTATTGTGTGGGAAGTCGTCTGTCTCAAAGGGTTTGCCTTGCAGCTTTTCACGTTCTTTGGAGTGTGAATACTCGTAGTGAGGAAAAAAATCAAATTAGGTTGAAAATGGAGAGCAATAAATGCACATAGAGTACTATCACACTTGATTGTCTATAATGAGATGTTTTTATTGCTCAGCCCCCTCTCCATTTTTAGCCTAATTTAACACTTTCTTTAAAATTTTTAATATCATGAAAACAGGCAACTAGATGGAGAAACAGGCAAGAATGAGGTGCTCTGAAAGTCCCCTCCTGAAAACCCTCCTAGTGGATTCTCTAACAGCCAGAAATTAATATATCATGAATGCCCTGAAGATGGGAAAACTTTCAGAATCAATTTCTTTTCTCAATCACAGCAGAAACAAACCTCAGAACTTAAGTCTGCATATGCAGACATGTTTATCTACTACCCAGCAGATAAACATCAAATTAGTTTGTCAGAAGTGTTGGACTGATGGAGAACTTTGGTTAATCTGGACATTTTCAGCTTGCTTTTTGATGACCCTTTTCCATAAAGAAGCCTTGAAAATAAATGCCTAGTTAGTGCTAATTGCTACTTTTCCATCAGTCAGGCCCTCATGGCTCTAAGCAGAAACTGATGAGGACTCCTTCCATCTCAGAGTGTATGAAATCTATTTCCTGGATTAGCCTATGTGGAAGCAGTGTGGATTTTGAATTAAAACACCCAGCATCTTAAATACCTTGGCAATCAGCAAAAGAATTAGTTTTTGCTTTTTGTTCCCTGGATCCTCCTCAGCATGCTCCTCAGTGCATTGGGGAGAAGGACTTTCTTCTGTAACTCCATGAACATTTGAGACCCATGATGCACACAGCCTCTTCCATGTGGAGTTGGTGGAGAAAGCAGAGCACTGCCCAAGGTAGAAGTCTTCATATTCAGGGTCTGGAGCACAGAAACTGATGCGGTATTTGGGCATCTTGTTCTCACCTTTCTTATCCAGCCTAAGATTATTCTAGGTATGGAAACAGTTACTCCACTTGATGTCAATTTCCTAAGTAAAAATTCTCTGCTTCTCTTTAATATGGACATGTAATTTCTTAACTTCAATTATGTTGTTTTAATACACATAGCAAAGATAATTCCCCTTAATTATTACCTTGAGCACATGGTTGCAAATGCTGTTAACAGATTTATTTATTTTTCATCAGGAAATCAGCATTAGCCCTAAATATTGAAGTGTTTGTCATTATTGAGGGTATTAATAAGTTACTCAGCCTACAGCTGTCATGTGTCAGGAGATAAGGGCTGTAGTGACTTCATGGTGGCAAAGCCCTCTTTAAAATAAATGTGGGGGGAAAATATGACTGCTGTCATTCCAGACACCTGCAACTGCCACGTGTAACCATCGGTTTTGTGGCTGACATTTATAGTTAGAGAAACAGGTTTCTACTTGGAATGGCATTAACCCGGCTACTGGGAGCCTCTGAAGCCTGAGAACAGTGTCGTGTGCTGCTGCCAGTGATGCATTTTCTTCAGCAGGGGATTCTAACTGCAAGAGATCATCCTTCTTAAGCACAAGGTTCTCCTTCATGGCTCTGTGCTCTCTGTCTCCAGAGAGTCTCCTTCTCTAGAGACATTCAAAACCTGCCTGGATGCATTCCTGTGGGACCTGCTCCAGGGGGTCCTGCTGTGGCAGGGGAGTTGGACTGGATGATCTTTTGAAGTCCCTTCCAACCCCTAATGTTGTGATTTAGTGACCAGGAGCCTCCCCAAGTGTTCTTCTCCCATCCATCTCAAGGGTGGATGGAGAAGGGGGAAGAAGAGAAGACATGTTGGCAGGACGTTTTATGCTGAGATTCAGGTGTCCAGGCCTAAAGAGGCTACTGTAAACCAAGGTAAAACTGACCATCAAGTCCAACCATGGACCTAACACCACCATAGCCATTAAACCATATCCCAGGGTGCCCTGTCCACACTCTTCTCCAGACAAAGCAATTCCAGTTCCCTCAGCTATTCCTTGTAAGACTTGTTCTCCACCAGTTTCGTTGGCCTCTCAATGTAGGAAGGATATTGAGGTGCTGGAGCATGTCTGTAGATGGGCAGTGAGGCTTGTGAAGGGCCTGGAGCACATGGCCTGTGAAGAGCATCTAGGCAAGCTGAGGTTGTTCAGTCTGGAGAAGAGGAGGCTCAGGGGAGACCTCATTGCTCTATACAACTACCTGAAGGGAAGTTGGAGTGAGGAGGGGGACCAACCTCTTCTCCTTGATGACAGATGACAGGACTAGAGGAGGTTTAGTTTGGGTGTCTTCTTCGCAGAGGGGCTTCTCAAACATTAAAATGGTCTGCCCAGGACAGTGGTGGGGTCACCATCCATGGAGATGTGCAAGTGGTGCATAGACCTGGTGCTTAGGAACATGATTTAGTGTTGACCTTTCAGTGCTGGGTTGGAGGTTGGACTGGATGATCTTTGAGGTCTCTTCCAACCAGGTATATTTTGTGATTCTGATCCTGTTGCCCTTCGCATCATATAATGATGTTGTGGAAAATGAGGACAATGATTTAGGATTCCCAGTGACTTAATGCTGAAACTTGTCTAATATCAGGATTTCAGTAAATTCTATTAGTTTGAAGTTCAGATGTTGTTTGTTAGGTTTGTGAGTGGCTGTACAGGAGAAATAGAAAATACAGGGCAGAAAATTAGCAGCAGGGCATATAGAGGTGAAAACAGAAGAGAGGTGGTTACCTCGTGTGATGGTTTGGGAGTTCCCTGCACCCCCCACACTTTGTAAAATCCCCCAGACTAGACTCAGCTGGCTGGAAGTTAAGGACTGAAGCTCTATTTACAGCTTAGCACAATGTACAAGCAGAGATATACACAATAGACAGGAATATTTACGGAAATATTCAAGTTAGAGGTAAAACAGAAACATGACACCCCTCCCAGAAATCAGAGTCCCCAGGAGGGGCTCCCAACCATCCTTCCACCTTCTTCCCACCCCTCTACCTTACCCCCAGGGTTTAGCTTACGCGCAAGGTGAGTTTGGAGGATTGGCCAGGGGGATTATAAGGAAAGTGGTTAGTTAGGTTACTCAGCAGAGAGAAGGCAAAAAACTAGAGAGACTAAGACTCTCTCCAAGCCTGAGTGTCTTATCTATGTTTGTGTTCTTGTTCTTAAACATCTCAGCAAGCCTACGAGTGAAGCAGACATCACCATTGTTTTCCTTTCACAGCCTATAATATAATTTTCTCAATTAAAATACTCCAATTAGCCTCAAAACAACACACCTTGATCCAACCAGTGTCTGCCACATAGATTAACCTTGCTCGGAATTTCCATTGAACTGGATCCCCTATAGACAATGACACTGTGCTCTTAGCGGTGATGAATTTGTAGATACTGAGCTGAGTCTTTCAACAGTGAGACTCCTTCCAAATGCAAACCCAAGTATTCCAGGTCTGGTAGTTTAACATAAAAACAATTATAAGAAACATAAAATGTCTCTTATCACTGGTATCCTTGTAACTATTTACCTCTTGGGTAGTGTGAGTCTTTGTTCCAGCTTGAGTGCTTGAGCTGTGCTTTGGGTATGTGGGTGGACATGCTTTATGAATGTGTGTTTAGCTTCATGTGCAGTTATGAAAGAACATTTTTCTTAAATATACGGATCCCAGGAAAGAGAGAGAGATTGCTGCCTTGTAAATCTTGGAGTGCAAAACACCTCTGCAAAGACCTCATGCTTTCTCCAAGATTCATCCCCAAGGGAGAATGAGAAGGGAGCAGATTTACATGGTACCTTGCTACGTGGCATTAATGAAAGTTGCAGTAATCTGCTTTACTTCCAACATCTGGGGAGCCTGTCCATGAGATGGCATCATTCAGTTTAAAGGCTGCAGGAACTGACCTGTCCTTGAGGTGGAGGAAAAACATGCTACAAAGAGTGATGCTTGTGTATTGGTCAAAGCAAAACCCAGCATGATGGAGGTCCTCAAGAAAAGCAAGCATGCACAATAGATTTTCAGTCTGAACTGACATGATGAGGCCAAAGGATCAATGTGGCTCTCACAACATCTTCTGTGCATGATCAGGTGAATTAGGTATGTGTGGAGCCAACTTCTTCTCTGGACACTGATGCTAGAATAGAATGCAGAAGGAGCTAGAAAACACAATGCTCAGATTACAGTAAGTGAAGCCAGCTAAGAAAATAGTGCATACCATCAGTCTGCGCTGTGCAGGAAGGATGCTGCCAAAGAAAATATACTAAGGGGATATATTTTGGACCTCTTTCTGAAGCTATCAACAGAGCTTCTGACTTGAACTGGCCTGGGTGCTGCATACAGGTTGGTGTTTTGGGAGGAGGACATCAGTGTCTGGGTCTGAGTTTGCTCCACGGTGGGATGACTGCAGCATTTGGACGCACACACTTGTCATTCCTGCAGAGCATTATGTGGCCCGAGACCCTCAATCTGTGGTGTTGCAATGTGCCTGCCTACATCATAGCAAGGCAAACATCTTTCTGCAGTAAAGTTACACTCTTGGCACAGTTTACTTCTCTGTGGCTTCCTTTTCAGCATCAAGCCTGTTTACAAAAGTCCCAGGTGTACTAGACCAACTTTTCACCTTTATCATTCCTGTCCCAGCTCCTGGGGCATGTTTGAGAACCAAAGAGTTAGCACAGATAGGTGCAATTCTCAGAAATAAACCGGGGAACCAGATATTCCATTCTGTCTCTTTGTAAATCTGAAGACACTGCAAGCCCTTACAATTTAATATTTGGCCATTGCATGCTCCAAGGCCATGCACCTCTCTGCCCTCCCCTCTCTTTCCACCGTCCTTCATTTCCTTCCACAGAACCATTTCCATCCTCCAAATGCAAGGTTTATTAAATCGCTCATTATGCCCTGCCAATTCATCTGAGGGAGCACAAAAGCCAATATTCCTTGTGAAAAGCCATTAAAGCTGGAATGCTGAAGAAGAAAGGCTGCAGGCCAGAAGCCTGTCTGAATCTGGAAGACTTTCATTTAGCAAAGCCTTGCACCAGCAAGCTGTGCTGAATGTGTAGGGTCTGATCTAGACAGCTTCTGAGCACACTCGTGTGCAGAACTCCTTGAAGCACCTTTACAAAGCCACATTCTCATCTGCTTTTAAGGGATCTGCCAGTCTGAGACACCAAGGGAAATGACAACAGACTGTCTTGTTACAAAACCAGGTTCAGGGCAGCAGAAAGGTGCCCAGGAGCTGGACTAAGGGCTCAGCTTGGGATGCAGTGGCTTATGGGGGGTCTTAGTGAATTTTTTCCGACAGACTTAAATCATAGTACCAAAAGATGAGTTTGCACTGCCCAGACAGTGGCCTAATACAGAGGTTTCCAAGGAATAGCTCTTCCCCAGCCTTCCCTGGCTTACTGCCTGAGCCCTTTCAGTGGGCAGTACCACCAGACATCCTGCCAGGGCATTTCTGCTTCTGTGTCACTCTTCCCCCTCTCCATGACCATTTTAGGCTAGGCTTGGGCATTGCATGGGGACAACCTCTGCTGTGTGCCTGGCATGTCCAGGGCTCATAGTCCCATGCAAGACAGTGTGGGATGGGGGAAGACATGGTCTGTGCACCCTTAGCTTAGTAACATGTTTTCATCCTGGGGAGAAATTGCAGCACAGTGCTCACAGCAGAAAGATCCCACCAGTGGGCCGGGAAAACAGAGATTCCAGTTTTAGCTCACAGACTTGCTCTCAGCTTTTATAGTAGTGGAGAAATTTTCAGATTAGTGGTGTAGGGGTTTTTTTTTTGTTTGTTTGGTTGGTTTTTTGGGTTTTTTTTTTTGGTTGGTTGGGCTTTTTGCCCCTGTTTTTGTGGTGCAAGTCAGTATCATAGAATGGTTTGGGTTAGAAGAGACCTTAGAGATCATCTAGTTCCAGTATCCCAGAAACATGGAAAGCTTCACAAATTTGTGTGTAATATAAATAATGACGTTGGACCATTGCACCAGTTGTACTGCTTTTATCTCTGAATAAGGACTAAATCATGAAGGCAGTCACAGGTTTTAGATACTCAGAATCCAGTAACTTCTAAAATAAATACAGCTTCTAAAATAACAGCTATTCCTGCATAAGTCTTGCTAAAGTCTGTGTTAGTTACAATCCTTCAGCTACTAAAACATCACCATTCCTTAGATAGGTTCTAAAACATCTGGAAAACCCGATGTGAGCTAGAAAGAAATATTGTTGGGAAAAAAACCTACCAGTGTCCTGGGGCTGCAGATTTCCAGAGCTTTGAGTGCAAAGTGGCAGCACCACCAAGATGTTTTTCCTTCAGCATGTCTTCAAGAGTGCATGGGCAATGCTGGCAGCCCTGCTGCTGTTGGGAGGCAGTTTGTGCTGTTCTGTTGTTTTATTGACCCTACTGTGAGAGCTGGGCAGTCAGGATAAAGGCAAAAATAGCTTTCGGACTTCTCAGTCAAGAATGTAAGAAATGAGTCATTAATTCATGCTTTCAGTTGTGCTAAAAAAGTAGGGAAAAAAACCAATGTTTTCTTTTGGTTAGAAGAATAAATTGTTATTTTATGCATTGGGAGAGAGCTGCCAGACGGCCTTTAGACTTTCAGAATTTCTCCCCGAGCAACAATAGTTTTATTTCAGATACAAGAGTGGAAGCAAATGTGCTTCTTTGCACTTGTCTTCATTAAAAAAAGAGAAAAATCCCAAAGAACCACATTATCTGCTGATAGAAATCAGCACAGCTCCAAATTTATACTGTTTGAGATGCTGACTACAGCTTTGCAGGCAGAAGTGATTTGAAGAGTAGCACTGCAGTTCTTTTAGCTGGAGGCTGATGGGGAGTATGGGAGGCGAAGGGAGCTGCAGTTTTGGGAAGCACCTCATGTTTATCTCAGTGCTGCCTGGGGCAGCTCTCCATGCAAACCAGGGCTTTTGCATAAAAATGTGTACTTTAGATGCTCCTACTCATCTCCTAAGTGATCTGAAGCAATGCAAAGCAAATTGTGCTGCATTTCAGCAACCTGCTTAGAATCCATTCTTCCTCACCCCTGTGATGGAACCAGTGCCCCAAGTGTCTGGCTGGCCATGGCATTTCCTCAGGTGTTAGTGCCTGGCTGCTCCTATTTTGTTGCCAAGACATGTTCTGGGTGATGCTGTGACAGTAGACTTCTACTCATGCTATGTAAAATTATAAAAACCCTAAAACAGATCCTTTCTTATCTCTTCTCTCCAATACCACCCTGTCCCTGTCTTTCCTCCTCCTTTTACGAGCTGACTAAAACGTGACGGTTTTTCCCCAAGACATTTCCAGGTTGAGACAGGGGACAGGAGGAGTGTGCAGCTGGTTCAGTGGAGAACACATGAAGCAGTGCTGGTCAGAAAGGCTTGCTTCACCTCAGCTGCAAAATCAGGATGTTTCTTGTAGCTTTTGCAACAAAGGAGGACTGGAGGCAGAATCTGGGGGGGGACTGCTGAATGGGGAGTGGTTTTTGAGAGCACAGGAATGGCAGAGTGAAGGAAAGCAAGTGCTTGGCTTCTCAGTTGAGTGTGGGGCACATCAGATATACAAACAGACTGTGTGAGAGGCCTTTGCTGCCTGCTCCTGTGGCTAGTATTGATTTAGCACCTGTAAGTAGCAGAGTGGGAGAGCATCTCCAGTAAGGCCACACTACCAAGCTAGTAAACAGCAAAGATGCTTCCTCCAAATCTGTTTTGTCAAGACTGGAAACAGTAAACCCAAAAAAACTCACAATGATGAAAAAATGCATTGCTAGAGAAGAGGGAAAATGGGTAGAAAAGTGTTTCTGCTAAAGTCCCTTGTTGCAGTGTCAATTCTGTTCCTGAAGTCTTGAAGAGCAGGCACTGCAAATGTGAAACCTCTTTGTGTGCCTGCATAACTCCTTTTCACCAGGGCAGAGCAGCCAGTGATTGAAGAAATGTGGGATTCTGTCCTGAGAATAGTATTTTCTTACTGAATTTTAATGATTTTAATGTTGGAATCTTTATGTGAAGTTGTGCAGTACTAAACTGGTATGAAAATTGCCTTGGCCACGAGCCCATGTGCTCTGGGTGGTGTCTCGGCTTTGGGGAAACAAATATCCTGGGCTTGCTGTGCACAAACAGTGTATATCTACTTGAAAACCTTGTGGATCTACTTAAAGAGAAGTTAACAATATAGCAATATCAGGAGCAAATATATTTTCATATATTTTTCATTCACAGCCTCTTTTCCTATGCAATAATCTAATATCTCTTGTAATTATTATATATATAACAAATACTATAAGGAGAAGCAGCCCCAAATTGATGCCTTACAAGATCTACTCCTGCACTAACAGCTCACAAATGCACCCGCTCCTCCCCAATCACAGCCACTCTTGTTTTCTTCAGTAAAAACTGCTTCCTAAAAGAAAAATATTTCCACTGTTCATACCTCTGCATGCCCACATGGCTATCAGGCTGGCTTTTCCAAAGTAATCCAGACCCCTCTTAAGGGGGAAGGCAAAGAGACCTTGTTGCTGGTTTTGTTATGGCAGTATGGAGGCAGACAGCAGAATTCACAGAATCATAGAATGTCTTGAGTTGGAAAGGCCTTTAAAGATCATCTAGTTCCAAAGCTCTTTCCATAGGCAGGAACATCTGCCACTAGACCAGGTTGCTCGAAGCCTTGAGAGCAGGAAAGAAAAGAGGAAAGAAGAGGAATCAGCCCTTTCCCCACCCACACTTCCCACTCAGGATGTACTCTGAAAATGACCATTCTCAGGCAAACAAGAGCTTTCTCTTCTAGCTGGGAGGCAATTTTTAAGGAGAGGACAGCATCGTGTGTGTCATTGCAAGCACTCCTTTTGGAGGAAGAAGTGGCATGGAGCTGGGTGGATGGGGATTGCTGTACTGGGATGTAATGGGGAAAAGTAATGAGCCTGTGCTGGATTGAAAACATCACAGACGTGGCTGTTACAGACTTGCTGGTGCAAGGGGTTCCTGGAAGAGAGCTGTTTGTCTGAAGAGCCATCGCGTGTGCTCTAATCTGTGACAAACACACAGTAACCTTGGGGACAAGAAGACCTGTGTCACGGTGCTGTAATGAGACACGTGGCATCAGGAACAGTGTTTCCCCTTGCAGGAGAACAGCAGACATTTCTGGAACAGCCCTTTCCACTAACTAAAGAAGCTCTTCTTGAAAAAAAAAACAACCAACCCTGCTGAAATATTAACTTTTCTGTTTGGTGTATAAATCAAGAATTAAATAAGCTGGGGCAAACAGATGCTTCCTGTCCACCTCCTGATGGGAATAATCAAGGCTTTTAAGGAAAAGACAGCACCCTTCAGGTATTAGCACAGGGGCTGGTTTAGATCTGTTCTTGTTTGTGCTGTGATTTTTCAGTTCATCACCTTTGGTAAATCTGCTTCGGTCTGACAGTCTGAAACTGCCAGGACAGTGGCCCTGCCAGAAACTAGCCACCTCTAACTTGCCCTGATTATATTGGACAAGAAGCCACTTTGTGTTTCACATGTGCAATTAGAGGAAAACCAAGAGAGGCTTTTGGATAGGTCACATCTGATGAAGTGAGGTGCTGAGCTAGCAACCCCACTTTGTTTTGCAGTGAGTGCTGAGCAATGGGCACTTTCATCTCCTCGGTAGGTGTCCCAGTTGGACTGCCTGCACACAACCAAGACAGCAAGTTCAGACATGGTGTGTTAAAAGGCTGAGGGTAGGTGAGATGGGTAGGTAAGGTAAGTCCAGGTCTTTGTCATAAGCTTCTGGGGAGAACAGCAGGTGCATTGGGCTTTTTCTAGATCTTTATCCACAGTGTGATTCTCCAGCTAAACCACATTGGTGGGGAGTAATGGCCTTGCTTGCATGGCAGGTGCATCCAAAACCTAAGAGTGACCATGAAAAATGTGTGCATAATCTTCTTGGGAAGTTGTAAGTTTTCTAGACAGTCCCTGAAATGCTTGGTGATATTTGTTTGTTTTCCTAAGTTAGCATAAGGGTGGAAGGAGCTGTGCAAGGGCAGAGTGAGCTCATCCTAATTGCAAGGCTTTGCTCACACTGGTGAAGTCATCTAGTTATAGATCTGTGGCTATATGAGTGAATGTGTTCTGACAGATAAATAAAACCTTCTGTCACCTCCCTGCCATTTGACCCTGGCCCAGAGTTCTTAGTAAAGGCTAATTAAGCCTGTGAAAAACAGTGTCATGCCTGTGATGCACACAATCCAGCTGGGTAACAAGAAGTAAAGTTTCCAAGGGTCTTCACACTGCGTTCTGGTGCATTATTTAGTCTTGAAGTAAAGAAGATTTGAGCACAGCAGTGTACACAGGAGTTACGCTTGTGGGCATCATCACTTCTCTCTCTTTTTTTTAAGCACACAGATCATTGCAACATCATTGGGTTAGCACAGGTAACCCTGGCAGGTTTGCCCTAATAGCTATAGCTGACAACTGGCTTGTTAACATTCAGGAATGAACCTGCTCATTGACTTCTGAGTAATTAATCAAGTCAAGCTATCACTGCAAATGAAACTGAAGCTTACAGGCTCTGATACCTTAGGAAGGTTGGACATGTGAAGTTTATATTTAAATTTTCCTAGAGAGTATCCACCAAGGTCCATTTCAGAAGGGATATTATCGCTCAGGTACTCCAAGTCTTACCATGGAGATGGGACCATGACAGAACTCTGCAGCAGTGTGATTAGATTAGGAATTAATTTAACAAGGTAGGAATTATAAAAATATAGTTATTTTGATTTTCCTGAAAGCCCCGTCCCAAAATTATATACAGAACTAGTTAAAATTTATTTACATGTTCTTATTTGCTTGGGAACTTCCACAAGGATGCTTAATGGGCAAATTGATAATTTGGGAAAGTCAGAAAATGGAAAAGGCTAAGCCACAAGATAGCTTTACCCCACTTAGAAAATCATAGAGCAGAGTCTAGGGAATAGCTGATTTACTCACAAGGGTGGAGTGGGATTTTGGAGACACTCCCTGGATTTCTTTTGCAACAGCCTCTGGAACTGCATTTTATAGTCCACGTGGTGTTTAGGTCCAATGTGCATAGAATCCACCAAAATCATAGAATCATA
>VWYK01093421.1:0-15757 GCA_013399775.1 Semnornis frantzii
CTTTGGAGTAGATCTCTGTCCCTGCTGTATAAGCAGCATCCAGCACATGAAGAACAGGGTGAGGATAAAATGCTGAAGAGATGAGCACCTCCAGGCAGCCAGCTCAGCTCTCTGGAGTGAGGTTTCCATAGCTGGAGCAGATGTTGCAACAGGGTGCCAAACCCATGCTGCCCTCAGGGCTCATCCTGACACGAATGGAGAGTCCAGAGTGCATCAAAGGTCATGTCCTCAAGCTGCTCTACCCATGCTGGCTCTTTTTCTCTCCTTCCAGTGAGATTTGAAACTCAAATAATCTTCCCAACTTCTTATCTGCTTTTTTAAAAAAAAAAAAAAAAAATCCAGGACCCTCATTTATTGTGTCCATTTCTGGGCTCCTCTGCTCAAGAGAGACAAGGAACTACTTAGGATTGTCCAGCAGTGGCTACAAAGATTCTGAGGGGATTGAGCACCTTATGAGGAAAGGCTGAGAGACCTGGGCCTGGAAAAGAGAAAACTGAGAGCATCTTCTTAATGCTTATCAATATCTAAAGGATGGGTGGCAAGAAAGTGGAGCCAGACTCTTCTTGGTGGTATCCAGTGACAGGGCAAGGGGCAATGGGCACCAACTGGAAGCCAGGAAGTACCATCTGAACATGAGGAACAACTGCTTTACAGTGAGGGAGACAGCAATGGACCAGGCTGCCCAGAGAGGTTATGGAATCTCTCTCTCTGGAGACTTTCAAAACCCATCTGGACATGATCCTGTGCAACCTCCTTTAGGTGACCCTGCTTTAGCAGAGGGATTGGGCTAGAGGATCTCCAGACGTCCCTTCCCACCCCCACCATCCTGTAATTCATCACTCAGCACAGAGAACCCTGGGGCAGTCCTACAAGGCAAACCGTAGGAGGTCACTCCAAGACGAGGCACAGAGCCCCTTCTTCAAAACATCCCCAGACCTGGTGTCAGGTGTGGACCAAAGCCAGGCTATCACTGCACACACAATGTTGCAGCCTGCAGGGAGGCAGTTGAGGCCCCATTCCTGGAGATATTCAAGGTGAGGCTCAACAGGGCACTGGGCAACCTGATCCAGTTGAGCATGTCCCTGCTGACCGTAGAGGGGCTTGGACTAGATGATCTTTGTAGTTCCCTATGATTCTATGATTGTAGAGTTCCTTCCATCCTGTCCACCATACAGAGCCACTAAGCTGGGACTATACCACTGGGGAAGATCTGTTCCACAACATGAGGGGGCAGGAGCACACATCTTAGCTAGATGAGTGATGAACTTCTGAGGGACGCAGTGAGAAATGTTTGCCTTAAGGAGGGCTTCTGGGCTCTCACATGGCAGAAGAATTAAATTCACATTCTCAAAGGACCACCAATTGAAGAAAAAAAAAAAAATCTCTTCTATTTTGGCTGATGTTTTCATAGAATCATAGAAGTGTTTTGGTTGGAGAAGTCCTCTATGACCATTGAGTCTAACCTTCAACTTAAAACCATTGTGGCCATTAAACCATGTCCCAGGCACCATATGCACACTTCTCTTGAACGCCTCTAGGGACAGTGACTCCAGCACCTCCCTGGGTAGCCTGTTCCAATGTCTGACTGCTGTATAGTGACAGCTTTGTAAACTCCAGGTAGTCTCACAATAAGCTACCACCACCAAAGGTGAGGAACTACATTTCTATTACCAGAAATGACACATAAAGTTTAAAAGGCACCATGAACTCGCTTCCTCAGCTCAATGTCATCAGGGCTGGTCATGAAACCCAGTTCTACAAAGACTTCAAACTGCCCTCTAAGTCTTCCACACCTTTTAAACAGTTCAATAGCAAAGCTGGAAAGGAAAGAGCAGTTTTTTGGCTCCCTTCACATCCAGAACACCTTTTTAATTAAAACCCAGCTGGTCCCACGGTCCATGATGGTTTTTG
Organism: Semnornis frantzii; assembly: GCA_013399775.1. Classification (NCBI taxonomy): domain Eukaryota; kingdom Metazoa; phylum Chordata; class Aves; order Piciformes; family Ramphastidae; genus Semnornis; species Semnornis frantzii. The sequence goes on from VWYK01093421.1 coordinate 1,912, forward strand.
TTGTTGTTAAATGCAGCTTAAAAGTTTTGAGCAGCTGTAGGGAATCATTTCCATTCTCTCTTGCCCTTCAACCTGGAGGATAAATCCTGAGAAATGCTACAGTATGAGACCCAAAGAAAGAGTAGAAGTGAAGAGAATTTGGTGTACACCACAGGCTGGATCTTCAAGTTTGTACTGTCCAACACAAAGCTGACCGAGTGCTTCTTTCCAGTCGCATGTCAGCTGAGTGCCTAACCCTGAACTAAAATTCACTCTTTCCTAGAAGTGCCAATTCCCTCATTTTGCTAATAATTAGCCCACAAATAGTCATAGAAGAGAATCACAAATCCTAGAATCACAGAATGTCAGGGGCTGAAAGGGACCTTGAAAGCTCATCCAGTTCAACCTCTCTGCCAGAGCAGGATCAACTTGTGCCAGAGGAGGTCTAGGCTGGATGTTAGGAGGAAGTCCTTCACAAAGAGAGTGATTGGCATTGGAATGGGCTGCCCAGGGAGGTGGTGGAGTCACCGTGTCTGAAGGTGTTCAAGAGAAGACTGGATGGGGCACTTAGTGCCATGGTCTAGTTGATTGGACTGGGCTGGGTGATAGGTTGGGCTGGATGAGCTTGGAAGTCTCTTCCAACTTGGTTGATTCTGTGATTCTATGATCACCTAGACCAGATCACACAGGAATGCATTCAGGGAGTTTTTTAATATTTCCAGAGAGGGAGACTCCACAACCCCACTGGCTAGCCTGTTCCAGTGTTCTGGCATCCTCACAGTGAAAAAAATCCTCCTCGTGTTTCCATGGAACTTCCTATGCCTCGATTTCCACCCATTGCCCCTTGTCCTGACATTAGGCATCACCCAGCAAAGCCTGGCTCCAGCCTCTTGGCACTCACCCTTTACGTCTTTATCAACATGAACGAGGTCACCTCTCAGTCTCCTCTTCTCCAAGCAGCACAGCCCCAGCTCCCTCAGACTCTCCTCATAAGGAAGATGTTCCACCCCCTTCACCATTTCTGTGGCTCTGTACTGGACTCTTCCAAGCATTTCTTCTTGAACTGAGAGGCCCAGAACTGGATACAATACTCCAGATGTGGCCTCACCAGGGCAGAGTAGAGAGGCAGGAGAACCTCTCTCAACCCACTAACCACAGCCCTTCTAATCCACCCCAGAATGGCATTGGCCCTCCTGGCCACCAGAGCACACTGATGGCTCATGGTCAACCTTCCATCCACTAGGACCCCCAGGTCCTTTTCCCTTTCACAGAAGGGATTGGAATCCAATCCAGGTTTGGATTGGAATCCAATCCAGGTTTGAATTGGAATCCAATCCAGGTTTGAATTGGAAAAGACCTTTAAAGACCTTCTAGTCCAACCCCCCTGCAGTGAGCAGGGACATCTCCAACTAGATGAGGTTGCTGATAGCCCTGGGCAACCTGGAATGTTTCCATCTACAACCTCTCTGAGCAACCCAGGCCAGTGTTTCACCACACAGATTGGAAAAAAGAATTTCTTAATAAAAGTGTAATTTCTTAAACATCAGGGAAGTTTTCAGGCAACAACATCAGACTGAAGGGCCAAATCTTGCTCTGAGCTGCAAGCCAAGCTGCTCTCCAAATAGTTGCCCATCACAGTTCCCAGAGTGACATTCGTCAGTGGGGCAAGCATTGGACCCAGACAAGTCGCTTCCAGCCTTTGCAACCAACCGGGTCCTGATTATTTACAGCTGTTGCCAGATGTTACCCTTTCACGGGCTATTTGCTCCCGAGTCGACCTCCCCTAAAAAAAGCTCGGGGAGCTCAGGGGAAGAAAGAGAGAGGCTCCTTTCTCCCTTTTACTATGGAAACAGCCCCTTTATCCCAAGAGCTGGAAAAGCTCGGCCGCCGCTTCCCTCCCACCGCCCTCCTGGCTCCAGCGACCCCACCGCTCACGTCTTGCAGCTCAGCTCTCCTCCGAGCAGCTCGCAGGCAATTCGTCCAGAACAGACCCTCTTTTTCCTCCCTAGCTAGCCAGCCGAAGCCCCTCTCTGCTCATAAATCACCCCTCTTTTGTTGCCACTTCTCCCCATTCTCTCTCTCCGGTCGGGCTTTGTTTCTCGCTGCAGCCGAGGCAGGAGCTGGGTCAGTCGCCCGCTGGCGCATCCCAACCAATACATTGAAAAGTCCAAAAGGAAAAAAGCAAATAAAAAAAAAAAAAAGCAAACAACAAAACGAAACAAAGAAACAAACAAACAAAAAACCCCAAAGAAACAAACAGAAACAACCAAAAAACCCACACCAAGCACACAAATAAAAAGGGGAGGGGAAAAAAAAAAAACAACCAACAAAAAAAACACCACAGAAGGAGAAGCAAAAGAAATCCTGCCCAGCCTCCCGGGTGCTAACTTTTAGTGCAGGCAGAGATGGATTTCGCCAGGCAAGAGCATCTTTAAGAGTTAGGAGAGAGGATGCAACTTACCCGAGCGGGACACACATGGAAAGGTTATTTTTGCTTTCTGCCGCACTCGGGTCGCTGTGTCCTTTGCTTGTGACACTCGGGGACCTGAATGGTGGCACCGCTCTGTGACACCCTGTGTTGGAGAGGCTGCCGGAGCCGTCCCCTCCCACCGTGGGAGGGGCTGTGCACGGCTTCATCAATTCGGTTCCCAAGGCTGGGGAAATTAAAATCTCACCGTGGGACGCAGGCAGCTGCTCACCGCATGGCTCCAGGAGGCACCGGGGACCTGCGGGTGAGCTTGGCTTCGCTTCGCTTCGTTCTCCAAACAACGGCAGAGGCTGGCATGCAAATACTGGCCCGGCAAAATTCAGCCTTCAAAGGATGGGGTCTGAGAAAACACCCCAAAGATTTGGGTGAGATGTGCTGTCGCTGAGCCTCGGAATGAAAAACTCCTGAACGTCCTCCGTGAAAATGTTTCCCACAGCTGTAAGCTCCGGGCAGGAATCCACTGCAGCAGATTCCTGAGCAACCCTGGATACAAAACCTCCTTATGTGACTTTTTTTTTCTTCTTTTTAGCAATTTTGAGGTTTAGTACCTAAATCCTATTAGAGACATAACTTCCTCTCAGGGGGAGGAGGGGGAAAGAGAGCAGGTCAGCACAATGGATGTATTTTGTAACTCCCGATGCACTCTGGACTTCCAGAGAGGAAAAATCCCACTGTAAAGTTCCTCAGGCTAGAAATCTGCACAACCTCACTCATCTCTTCCTGCTCCTAAAGCGCTCTTGGCTGCATGAGAGAGAGAAAGAAACTTACCCTCCAGCCCCTCAGGGCTCTTTGAAATGCCACTGCTGCAGGGTTTTGTGGTTTGCTTTTTTCCTCTCCCCATCCCTGTGGTCTCTCACATTGGGAGTTTTCTTGCTGGAAGAAAAGCTGGATCGTAGAATCACAGAACCAGTCAGGGTTGGAAGGGACCACAAGGATTATCTAAGTTCCAACTCCCCTGCCATGAGCAGGGACACCTCACACTAGATCAGGCTAGCCAGAGCTTCATCCAGCCTGGCTTCCACCACCTCCCTGGGCAACACATTCCAGGATCTCACCACCCTCATGTTGAAGAACTGCTTCCTAACATCCAGTCTGAATCTCCCCATTTCTAGCTTTGTTCCATTCCCCCCAGTCCTATTACTGTCTGAGAGACTCAGAAGTTCCTCCTCAGCTTTCTTGCCTTGAAAATTTTTTTCTAATATCCAGTCTAAACCTATCCAGTCACAGCTTGAGGCCATTCCCTCTTGTTCTATCATTATTTACCTGTGAGAAGAGACCAGCACCAACCTCTCCACAAGGTCCTTTCAGGTCCTGAAGGTCTGTTCCCAGGGGAAATGTGGCACGAGGGTGGCTCAGCAGATCTGAGAAGTAGTGGAGAGCCCAGAGAACTGAAGAGCTTGATCTGCGTTTGAAACAAGCAGCAAGATCACCACTCCCCAAAACAGCTTCTGAAGAGGCTTCATCATCATCCTTGCCTGAGCTGCCTTTCTTCCAATAGCTGCATCCTCATGGCATGGATGGACTCCAAGGGGTACTTGGGGGATAAGGGGATGGGGCTGAGCCACACCATAGAATGGTAAGGTTGGAAGAGACCTCAGAGATCATCCAGTCCCAACCGCCTAACATAGGCAGGGACATCTCCCACTAGTTCAGGTCACTCAAGGCCTCCTGCAAGCTGGCCTTGATCACCTCCAGGGAGGGAGCAGCCACAACCTCCCCGGGCAACCTGTGCCAGTGCCTCACCACCCTCACTGTAAAGAACTTCCCCCTAACATCCAGTCTAATTCTCCCCTCTGCCACTTTAAACCCATTGCCCCTTGTCCTGTCATTGCAAGACCCTGTTAATAGTCCCTCCCCAGCCTTCCTGTAGGCCCCCTTCAGATATTGGAAAGAACATCATGGATGTTAGGAACAAGTTATTTACTATGAGGGTGGTAGAACACTGGAACAGGTTGCTCAGGGATGTGGCCGGGGACCCATCCCTGGAGACAGAATCATAGAATGGTAAGGTTGGAAGGGACCTCAAGGGTCATCTAGCTCCAACCCCCTCTCATAGGCAGGGACACCTCCCACTAGTACAGGTCACAAGATGAGGGTCAACAGGGTTCTGAGCAACCTGATCTGGTTGAGGATGTCCCTGCTGACTGCAGAAAGGGGTTGGACTGGATGACTTTCGGAGGTCCCTTCCAACCCAAACCATTCTATGACTCAGTCTCTAATATCAGCACAAAAAAAAAGCTCCCTGCAGTGGAGGGGAGAGCCCTGAAAAAAAATTAAAGACACCCATTGCCCCAGCTCCTGACAAGCACAGAAACGCCCAAATACCGTTCTCTGCCCTTAAGTTTGCTTTCTTCTGGGTACACAGATGCAAAGCCTTTAGCCCTGCAGTTTGCTGTGCAAACACCTGACAAAGGTCTCACCAGCTGGGCAGAGGCTGCTCTGACTTCAATATCTTCAGCTCAGAGTTCACCAGCTGATCTCACCAGGTGCCCCAGCCAGTGTCCTAGCCCTGCTGACAGCTGACAATGAAGGCAAGCAAGAATCTGCTGGAGCCCTGCCACCAGCGAGCCAAGCCTTGGAGGTTATAAGCCCATAAATAAAATTCCTGGAAGGGACTGGTGCTGTAGAAACTCACCCTGAGGGTATCAGCAGGGCAGGGCAGCCTTGAACTCCAGTGAGTTTTGTCACAGTTCGTGTCAGGAGAAGATAAAACAGGTGGAAATGGCACAAACGAGGAGCAAGAATGGTCTCCTTGCCCAGCTGCCAGACACGACTTGGAGTATTTTGTTGCCACATAGAATGGTTTAGGTCAGAGGGCACCTCCAAAGGTCATCTAGTCTAACCCCCCCTGCGGTCAGCAGGGACGTCCTCAACTAGATCAGGTTGCCCAGAGCCCTGTCAAGCCTCACCTTGAATATGTCCAGGGATGGGTCCCCAGCCACATCCTTGGGCAGCCTGCTCCAGTGTTCCACCACCCTCATAGTAAGGAACTTGTTCCTAACATCCAATCTAAATCTGCTGCCATTGCCTCTCATCCTGTCACTGCAGGCCTTTGTCAACAGTTTCTCTCCATCCTTCTTGTAGCCCTCTTCAGGTACTGGAGGGTCACTAATAGGTCTCCCTAGAGCTTTCTCTTCTCCAGGCTGAATATCCCAAGCTCCTTCAGCCTGTCCTCCTAGCAGAGGTGCTCCGACTCCCTGATCATTTTCATGACCCTCCTCTGGACCTGCTCCATCAGGTCCATGTCCTTCCTCTATTAAGAGCTCCAGACCTTCACATCCTCCTGCCCTACCCTAAGCCCTACCTAAGCCCTACCCTAAGCCCTATCCTGCCCTACCCTGCCCTACCCTAAGCCCTACCAAGCTTGGGATGTTTGTCCTCTTGCAGTGCCCTGCTTTGAACAGCACGGAGGGGCTGCTGTGTGTTCCCCTCCCTGGGCTGTGCTTGGTTGTCCCCCTGTCACCATATGGTTGCACAATGAGCTGCTGCAGCTCCCTGAGTGCAAGTGAGTCATGCAGGTTAACGATGTCCCGGTGAGATTAATTACAGAAATTGCACCATTTACGGCGTTGGCGTTTCCAAGAGTGATAAGATAGGCAGGGGGGAGAAGGAGGAGGAGACCTGAAATGATCCTGACTTCAGCCGTCGCTTTCCTGGGGGGCAGCAGTGAGCTGGCACAGATCCACAGCCGTGGGTGAGATGTGCCTACCTTTTGCAGCAAGTGGCACCCCCCACCCTGAAAAGCAGAAGTGGCAGCTGAGGGAAGCACAGGGAAGGGGCTGGGAAAAGATTCACAGACTGGCTTAAGATGGAAGGGACCTGAAAGATCAGCTAGTCCCAACCCCCCCTGCCATGGGCAGGGACACCTCTCACTAGAATAGGCTGTTTGAAGCCTTATACAGCCTTATCCCACTTCCAGGGATGAGGTGTCCACAACTTCTCTAGGCAACCCATTCCAGTGTCTCACCATCCTCATAGTAAATAACTTCTCCCTAAATGTCTAATCTAAACCTACCCTGCTCTACTTTAAAACCATTGCCCCTTGTCCTATCACCACAGACCCTTACAAATAGTCCCTCTCCAGCTTGCTTATAGACCATTTCAGGTGCTAGGACTCTGAGGTGTCCCTTGAGATTTCTCTCCGTCAGGTTGAACAGCCCCAACTTCCTTAGCACGTCCCCATAGAAGAGGTGCTCCAGCCCTCCGACCATCTTTGTGGCCTTTCTCAAGGATGGACCTTGAGTGAAACAGACCTTGAGTGCCTCCAGGGCCCATCATAACAGAGCAAGGATGTCACCAGGCTTGCAGTGTCTGCCACGTACAAGTACAAAGCTGCTGACAGCCATTTTCACACTGAGACCTGGGGGATGAGGCTGCACTGGAGGCCTCCCTCTCCATCTCCTGAAGAATTTTGGCTCTGAAACATCAATAATCAGGGAGGGCATCAGCCTCTCAAAGTGTTGGTGCAGGAAAACTCAGCATGCCACAAAGACACCAAGCAAACAAGGAGCAGCAGCTTTTGTGTGGTGCTCACAAGCCTCCAGGGAAGCCAGGGCCTGAACCTGGACTAGAGCATCCCCAAAGGTCCCTTCCCAAAACACCAAGAAAAGACACCAAGCAAAGGAGGAGCAGAAGCTTTTGTGTGGTGCTCACAAGCCTCCAGGGAAGCCAGGGCCTGAACCTGGACTAGAGCATCCTCAGAGGTCCCTTCCCATCCCTACCAATTTAGGACTTTATAAGCCACATCTCTCAAACAGGCAATGAGGAGGGACCAGATGGAGTCACTGCACAGCCCAGCTGTGGGGAACCAGCTCCAAGCACCAGTCCTGAGGTGTGGCTGGAGGGCAGCCAGGGAAGCTTCACATCACACTTCAAAGCAGCCAGCAGCCAATCTCTCTGCCTCCTGCAGCCTTTGCTGCAACAACTGGGTCACCCATGCTCCCACGCCAGGGCTGGCTGCTGCTGGCACCACAGACCAGCTGATACACTGCTGTGAAAAGGGAGAGTTGGTCCTTGCCCTTCTTCTCCCGTATTTATGGCTGCACTTTATGAAATGAGGGCATTTTGTTCTTCCCTGGTAGGAATCAGGGGGTGGCAATGCATCCAGGAGGATCATAGAGTTGTTAAGGTTGGGAAAGGTCCCTAACGTCATCCAGCCCAACCACCATGGCCACTAAACCATGTCTCCCCAGTGCCATGTCTACTCAGTTTTTGAACACCTCCAGGGATGGTGACTCCATCACCTCTCAGGACAGCCTGCTCCAATGCCTCACCTCTCTTACCATAAATAAATATTTCCTAATACCCAGCCTAAACCTCCCCTGCTGCAACTTGATGCCTCTTGTCCTATCAATTGTTACTTGACAGAAAAGATCACCAATCAACTTCACTCCAATCTCCTTTCAGGTGTCTGCAGAGAGCAATGAGGTCTCCCCTCAGCCTCCTCTTCTGCAGACTAAATAATCCCAGTTCTCTCAGGTGCTGCTCACCAAACCTGTTCTCTAGACCCTTCGCCAGCTTCATTGCCCTTCTCTGGACCCATAGAGCACCTCAATGCCCTTGTAGTGAGCATGCAGCCTGAGTTGCCCCAAAGGACCAAGGCAGTCTTAGAGTGGAAAATCAGATGTAATGACCAGTGAGGAAGAAGAGTGTCTGACAAACTATTCCTTGGACAAATGCTCCTGCACTCAAGACATGATTTTTGTTTGGGGTTGGAAGGGAAACTTAAAGGTCTCTTTAAATGTAATGTTGCAAATCACAGAATCACTCAGGTTGGAAAAGACCCTCAGGATCACCAAGTCCAACCCAGAACTCTACTCTGCACAGTTCACCCTAAACCATATCCCCAAGCACCACATCCAAACCATCTTTAAATACATCCAGGATTGGGCAGCCCATTCCAATGCCTGACCACTCCTTCTGTGATTTTTCTTTTCCTAATGTTTAGTCTAAACCTACCCAATGGCAGCTTGAGAACCACTGAATCACAGAATGGTTCAGTGAGCAGGTTCACCTAGAGCAGACTGCACAGGAACTTCTCCAGATGAGTTTTAAAAGCCTCCAAAGGAGAAGGTGCAGTGGGACTGTGATGAATGTCAGGAGTGCAGCACATCAGGGCTTTGTTTTGTGAACACTTGAGCAGCTGCTCTGTGCTGCCTCCTCCTGCCTCATGCTCCTCTTCGCTCGGTGAATCTGGAGGACCCCTTTACTCTGCCCTGGTGAGAACACATCTGGAGTACTGTGTCCAGTTCTGGGACCCTCAGTTCAAGAGGGACATAGAACTGCTTGAGAGAGACCAGCACAGAGCCACAAAGATGATGAAGGGAGTTGAACATCTTTCTTATGAGGAGAGACTGAGGGAGCTGGGGCTGTGCTGCTTGGAGAGGAGGAGACTGAGAGGTGACCTCATTCATGTTGATAAAGATGTGCAGGGTGAGTGCCAGGAGGATGGAGCCAGGCTCTGCTCAGTGATGTCCAATGACAGGACAAGAGACAATGGGTGGAAGCTAAGGCATAGGAAGTTTCATTTAAACATTAGGAAGAATTTTTTTCCCAGTGAGGGTGACAGAACACTGGAACAGGCTGCCCAGGGGGATTGTGGAGTTTCCCTCTCTGGAGATATTCAAAGCCTGGCTGGAGGTGTTCCTGTGTGATCTGGTCTAGGTGATCCTGCTCTGGCAGGGGGTTTGGACTGGATGAGTTTTGGAGGTCCCTTCCAGCCCCTGACATGATTCTGTGATTCTATGATCACGTTAGCCTCTTACCTGATGGTTCCCCAGCCTGGGTGGTGTGGGCCCCCTGCTGCTGCTCAGTGAGAGCATCACAGGAAGATCCCCCAGCACCCTGGGCTTACAAAACACAGGGGTCATCCTTTGAGGAGCTGAGCATGCTTCTGAGGCCAAAGAGCTTTGGGGTAGGGTCAGGTTTGATACTCCATTTTGGATGCTTCCCACCAGCAGGACTCTTAAGCCTGTACTGTGCTCCACCCCTCCCAGCCTGAGCCAGGATGCTCATGCTGCAGCTGTGCCACTACGGAGCTTCTTGGGTGACGTTTGCCATCACCAGGATGAGCCCAGAGAGCTTACTGTGTGCTGCTCACCCTTCTACACACAGGAGTGGCCCAGGCAAGCAGAGCCAAGCTGGCCAGGGGGAGCCACCCTCAATCAGATGTCCCTTCCCCAGCACACCATTAAGGTGGCAGCATTGTTTGAAGCTCTTGCACCTACCTGGGAGCACCCGGCCCATGCTCCTTGGTGCAAGGGGAAAGCCAAGCTGAAAGGGACACTGATCTCATGCTGGTCCTCCCTGGGTTGGGACCTGCCTGCTGGCTTCCTCATGGCAAAGCAGATAGGACAACTCACAGGGTACCTGGGTTGGGACCTGCCTGCTGGCTTCCTCATGGCAAAGCAGATAGGACAACTCACAGGGTACATGGGTTGGGCCATCCCCAAAGTCTAGGGTGCTCTGGAGTGCCTGCAGAACACAAGAGACCTTGGGTGAGAGGTGGAATTAGAGTCTGGTGTGCTCAGGAAAGGTGGGCAATAGGAGGAAGTGGTGGATGCTTCCCACCTAGGGGGGTCATTATTCATGCAGCCATGAGCTTGGGGAATGAAAAGGAGTGGGACTGAGGGAAGGTTTGGCCCCCTGCTCACTGCCCTCCTGTGCCAGTCCAGCCCCCCAGGGGAAGCTTTTGGTCATTCCAACTCTCCAGCAGTGAGGAACCAGCAGGTTGTTTACTGCCCACTGCCTTTCAGGGATGACCCAAGCACACTTCAGTCCTGGATACAGTTACAGCCAGACTTGTGACTGCCAGAAGAGCTGCTAACCCCTACATGTATGCTGGTTTGGGGAACAAGGTGTGGGATGAGGGGTCAACCCTGACTCACTTCACCTATGGGTGAAGAATGGTCTGGGTTGGAAGGGACCTCTGAAGGTAATCTAGTCCAACCCCCACCCCCCTTGCAGTCAGCAGGGGCATCCTCAATTAGACCAGGCTGAGGGTGAGTTTCCACTCAGCAGTGCCTCATAGCAGGGACATGTCCCTTCTCCCTTACCGGGCTTCCTCAGTACATCAGCACAGACCTGGCCCATCAGAAAGCCCCTCCAGACCCAGGGGAAACACAAATCATAGAACCAATTTGGTTGGAAAAGACCTTTAAGATCATTGATTCCAACTCTACATGGGGATATCTGCATCCTCACACCCTGCTGATGTCCCAGAGAACCCAGCATCAGGGGACCTGTGGTGTGATGGAAGCAGAGGGCCTGTCCTCAATGGCTCACTTGTAACTGTTGGCCTGGGAGGGACACATTTGCCTTGGGTGGCTGCTGTAAATAACAGCTTCAAAAGGAGACAGGAGCAAAGCTGGGGATGGGATGTGCCCAGGGGAACGGACACACTGGGACTGCAGATCCCATCTCATGACCATCTTCTTACCCCTGCTGGTGTGTGCCAGCTGCCTTCAACCTGCAGCCTCCAACGGAAACAGAAAAAGAAGCTTTTGAACAGTGCTTATGAAAAGTGAGCAACATCAAGGGAAACGAATCTCTGAGTGGCAACTGCCAGGAGAGGGCATTATAGCTCCAGGAATGAGAAAGAACCTGCCAGAAAGCCCCACAGGCTCCCTGCTCGGCATGATCCAGCTACAGATCCTCCCAAAACATAAGCTTGGGAATCACAACTTGGAAGTCTTCTGGGCGCTGCAGAAAAGGAGGGTCCCAGTAAAGCATCACCTGCTGCAGTTTTCCCTGCAGCATGTGATGGAGAACATCTCTGCTGTGCCTACCAGAGCATTGCCTCACCTGCTAATTCCACTTCACTCCCCAATCGCCAAATGCCCTGCAGTCACACACACAATAACTGTTCCCACCAGGATTTAGCTTCCAGTTCACTGTACCTGGCTTAGACCTGAAGCTGTGGATTCCTCAGAGCTTCTCTTCATCTTTCCTCCCCTGTTCTCCCTCTGCAGGTCAGTTGTTCAGACACAAGGCATCACCTCTCCCTACAAACCTTACCCCAGAATCATGCAGGAGCTAAGAGGACAAAGCTTCATTTTAGAATGAAGAAGTAAAATCTTAGATATCTGGGGGAGGTGTCACAGACTAATCACATCTGTAGCTTTAGGCCACCCCTCTAAGATCACCTCACAGGGGTTCCCTTCCTCTCTAAAATCTGGCTCAGCACCCAGCTGTTTCCTGAGACCTTGAGAGAGCTTCCCACTGCCACTTACCAGAGTTTAGAAAGTCCTCTCAGCACTGGGCTGAGTTTCTTGGATTTCAGAGTTAAAAAAACCAAACCACATCCAGGTCAGATGTTTCACAAGCAGGAGGTGAAGAGCAGAAGGAGGACTGTGGTGGCACACACATCCTTCCCAAATCATGGTGTTCCTGCTCTCCCCTGCAATGAGACACTTGAGCAAACAAGTACACAAGGTGATAAACTCCTCCTTTTGCCATCAGCCTCATCCTACTGATCCCACAAGAGGAGACAATGCAGGCCAGGCACCTATTCCAAACCCTCTCCTGGGTTCCTCCTCCATGCTGGGAGCCTTGGACACATGGGGAGAAAACAAGCACCTGGGCTGCAGCTATGTCCCTTGCCAACAGCTTCCTCCTCAAACCATGCTCTAGATCCTGCTTCCAGGCTGAGGCCTGTCAGAGCAGCAACTACACCTGAGTAGTGAAAACCACATTAGCTGCCACAGCTGCCAGCATAGTCACTGTGCTCAATCAAATAAGATCAGATCCCCTCCTTTAAGCATCCCAATTCTGGTGGCCTTTGAAGAGCAGGCGAAGGAGAATCCAGTAAATCGGTTTGGGTTTTATTTAAGGTTTCAGTTTTATTTTCCAACTGGCTGAGCTGTGCTTGTACATTAAACAAGCCCAGCACTACAAGAGGGCTACACCAAAGCAGCATGAGGAGAAGCACATCATCTAGCTGACTCTAAAACAGCAACAGCCCCTGGAAGCTCAGGTGGGACATGACACAAAGACCTCTACCAACAGTCAGAAACCAGGAGGTGCAGAGCAAAAAGGCTTCATTATACCCTGGAGACCAAAGCACAGCAGCTGCTGACACAATCCCAAAGCAGTGCCAGTTCCAACAAGGCACCATACCCACGCTGCAAGAGGGAAGAAGCTTCTCATCCACAGAAGCCTGTGTTAAACTTGCTTTTGCTGCTTCATGTACCCACAGAATCTGGCCTCTCTCCTCGGTTCCTTGGCACATCGAGGCCATCTCCCCCATTCTAGCTTCCACTTTCCCTTTTCAGCTGGATTTTGGCATTTTTTTGCAAACTTTCTGGATTAGCTCCAGCTCTCCCAGCCCAGGCTGTGACTCAAAGCCATATTGCTGCTCCAGGCTCCACTTCCAGCATCTCTTGCTTTCCTAGGCTCCTTTCTGCTCTCCTCCTTCAGAGATATGCTCCTCAAGATGCAGCAGGTTGCTGCAGCACTCCCTGAATTCCCTCAGCAATGAGTAATTGGAAGTTTTAATCTTTACTTCATCCTACCCCAGCACTCCTTGGACAAACTCCATCTTCTTCTGCAGCTCTTCCCACCGTTTCTCTGCAGGTATCCATTTTGGCAGCCAGGTCCCATCTGTACTGCCGTTCCATTGCTGTTGGCTATTCCCCTGTCAAAGCTGGCAGCTGCTCCTCTAAGATACCACCTTTGGTGTTCCAAGTTGTTACTAGGAACAGACAATGAGATCCTAGAGAGTTAATTATCCAGATGCTTGATCTGGTTGGGTTTGTGATCCCCAAATAAATCTACAGGTTCTCTATTACTGTTGAATCACAGAAGGTCAGGGGCTGGAAGGGACCTCGAAAGCTCATCCAGTCCAAACCCCCTGCCAGAGCAGGATCACCTAAAGCAGATCACTCTGGGCAGGTCTGGAATATCTCCAGAGAGGGAGACTCCACAGCCTGCCCTGGGCAGCCTGTTCCAGTGTTCTGTCACCCAAAGAAGTCATTAAGAAGTCTCTTCATTTGATGGAAGAGGGATTATCAGGCCTCCCCATTAACAGTTTTAACATTGAAGGTGTTGCCACCCACTGTACAAATGGATTCTTCAAGCTCTTAACTAGAAATGAGGTTCGAACAAATACTAACTCTCAGATGTTGGTCTGGACCCATTTTACTGTCAGCCAAGGACTTAAGGAAGCAAGCAGCTGCTCAGGGGCCAGCACAGCCTGCTCTTGCACAGCACTTTGCTGGGAATGTGCCCTACTTACAGCACCCTGCAGCATTCCGAGGGACAGATGGATCAGGATACTGACAGAGACCTCAGCTAAGCAGCCACAGCCTTGTGTACACCTCACATTTCTGACCAGGCACTTTTTTTGGCACTTCAGCAAAAGCAGGACCCTGGAAGGAAAAA
>VWYK01093421.1:18847-36693 GCA_013399775.1 Semnornis frantzii
AAAAAAAAAAAAAGATCATTCAAGGAGTTCTCCAGAAGCTGCAGGAAGCACACAGAAGCCTTCTCCACACTCCCTGAAAGCATCCAGCAGCACTGCAGGAGATGAGCGTTCACACCCTTTCAGTTATTACAGCTGCTCACACGTCTGCTGCCTCCTTCCTTCCCTCCTGGAGTCATCCAAAGCACAGAGCAGCCTCAGTGGCCTAATAGCAGCTTGCCAGAAGCAGGCCAAGTCCAGGCAGCACGAGATTTAATTTATTAAGAAAAACATGGTCTGAGGCTCCACATGAATTTGGAAAATAAACAGAGTAAGACATATGACAACAGCCTGGCTTTGCTACGTGTCGGTTGGGTACAGACGTCCTCGGAAGGCTCTTCTCAGCCATGGGAATGTTCCCCTCTCACCTCCATCGGGAGGATGGAAAGGCAGCTGGGTGACCAGCGACATCCCTGCTCCATGCCCTTCCACCTTCAGTGAGCAAAACACCTCTGCTGCCTTCAGGGCAGGTCAAAGTGTAAGAGCAGCCCTGTGAAGAAGCAGCAGAAGGGTTCAAGCAATTCAGTCTGTGAAATGAACAACTGACGGTCTTGACACGGCGAGCGTGTTGGCTTTGCCACTCTAATGGTTGTTCTTGGTAGCCTCTTTAGCTGCAATGATCAGAGGAGTGAGACTGGACAGAGGTTTGGCAATTTTCAGGAACTGGTGCTGGGAAGCAGGAGAAAGAAAGGAAAAAAAAAAAAAAAAAGAGTTAAGTTTTTCAGAACGTGCTCCAGAAGTCTAGTGGCTACTCAATACATTAGTCCATGGACCCACTGAAACCTAATTACCTAATCTAGTCTCTGAAGAGGTGAATCCAGAAAGTCTTGTACCACCACAGACTTTTGGGGCTTGCCCAGATTTACACCCACCTTTGGTGGGAACAGAAGCATAGAATGGTTTAGGTTGGAAGGGACCCCAGAGATCATCCAGTCCCAACTCCCCATCACAGGCAGTGACACCTCCCAATAGAACAGGTCACTCAAGGCCTCATCCAGCCTGGCCTTGAACACCTCCAGGGAGGTTGTGGAGCACAGAATCACCCAACATGATCTTCAATCACATTGGGTGATTCCGTGCTCCACAACCTCGCTGGGCAACCTCTGCCAGTGTCTCACCACCCTCACTGCAAACAACTTCCTCCTAACATCCACTTTCAATCTCCCCTCTGCCACTTTAAACCCATTGCCCCTCATCCTGTCATTGCAAGACCTTGTCAATAGTCCCTCCCCAGCCTTCCTGTAGCCCCCTTCAGATACTGGAAGGCTACTCTAAGGTCTTCTGGAAGCCTTCTCTTCTCCAGGCTGAAGAGCCCCATAAAGTTATTCTGGTTGGAAAAGACCTCTAAGATCATCAATCCAAACTACTGATCTAAGACCAGCATGGCCATGAAATCACAGTTCCTTCTCTTCTCCAGACTAAACAGCCCCAGGGCTCTCAGCCTCTCTTTCATAGGGGAGATGCTCAAGTCCCCCACTCATCCTCATGGCCCTCTGTTGGACTCTTTCCAGCAGATCACCTAACTTCAACCCACCTGCCATGACAGAATCACCTCTCACTAGACCATCCTGATAAAAGCTTCATCCAGGCTGGTATTAAACACTTCCAGTGTATCCACAACTTCTCTGGGCAACCTGTTCCAGTGTCTCACCACTCTCATAGTAAACAATGTCTTCCTAACATCTAATCTAAATGTACCCTGCTCTAGTTTAAAATCATTGCCCTTTCTCCTGTCACCACATGCCTTATAAGAACATCATTGAGCCCATCTCATACACCAAGTGCTCTCTTAAGTAAAACAATCTTGATTATCAAAACAGTTCTCAGATGAGACTAAAGGCATGTAGGGCAAGTACACAAGCTGTTCTGAATACCAAATCCAATTATATCTCACAGGATTTCTGAGCATCAGAAGGGATCAATCATGCAAAGTTCCCAGAGTTGGGAAAAAATATAATCGGGCTAAAAGACAGTTTAAAAACCAGGCAGAAATGTTACAGCCAAATGTTCTCCTGCTCCACGGAACAGAACATTGCTGCTCTCTGATATTTTAGGCATGGAAAGTACAGCAGAAAAACTGATCTTTCAGCTACTGCCATTCTGCAGGTGATTAATGATCAGTGAAAATGATCATGGGGTTGGAGCAGCTCTGCTGTGAGGACAGGCAGTGGGAGCTGGGGTTGTTCAGCCTGGAAAGGAGAAGGCTCCACAGAGGCTTAATAAAGACCTTCCAATACCTGAAGGGGGCTATAAGAAGGATGGAGAGAAACTGTTCACAAAGGCCTGTGGTGACAGAAGGGACAATGGCTTCAAACTAGAGAAAAGCAGATTTAGATTGGATGTTAGGAACAAGTTACTTACTATGTGGGTAGTGGAACACTAGAACAGGTTGCCCAGGGAGGTGGTTGAGGCCCCATCCCTGGAGATATTCAAGGTGAGACTTGAGAGGGCTCTGGGCAACCTGATCTAGTTGAGGATGCCCCTGCTGACTGCAGAGGGGGTTGGGCTGGATGACTTTTGGAGGTCCCTTCGAACCCAGACCAATCTGTGATTCTAATGTTTCATTACAGTCTGAGAAGGCAGTAACACATCCAAAACTGAATCCACTAGAGAAATCAGTGGAAAGAAAGGAAAACAAAACCAGAAATTGTCTCACAGTTTGAGGTCTGAGTGCTCCTGATCACTGGTTTCTTTTACAAAATGCTACATTTTCCACCTCTGTGGTTAATTTGAATGCACGAACCCACACCTCTCATCCATGCCAGTGAAAAGTCTGGCAGCTTGGCCCTGCCCTTTCACCAGGAGCTCAGACTAGGACAGCAAGTTGACATAAGTGATGATAAGGTGATGAGATACTGGAACAGGCTGCCCAGAGAAGTTGTGGATGCCCCATCCCTGGAAATGTTCAAGGCCAGGTTGGATGCAGCTTTGAGCGGCCTGGTCTGGTGGAAGATGTCTCTGCCCATGGGAAGGAGGTTGGAACTAGAGGATCTTTAAAGGTCCTTCCAACTCAGCCCACTCCATGATTAGGATATCTCACAAGCTATGTTCCATCAGCTCTGCAAGGAGCAGTATCTGGCAAAATATGTTAACAACAAACTGCTGCAGTTACTGCAAGCCACGCGTGTTCCGAAGAGCTTTGTGATCCCTTCGCTCAAAGGGAGACCACCAGAAGCCCTCCTGCTGTCCACAGCAGAACAAGCATAGCCAGACCATGACAACATGTCCAGATGTCATGGCCAGCTGTGTGAAGAAAACCATGGGAATTAAGGGGCTCAGGACTTGGCAAGGTTGAGGCACAGCTATTGTTTGAGGCTGGTTACAGAACACACTGCACGGCTGCTTCTATAGCAGCAAGAAGAGCACAAAAATTGGAGTAGCCTCTTCAGACTTTGATATAGATTTAGACTTTGGGGTTGTTTTGTTGGGTGGTTTGGGGTTTTTTTTCTGGCAGGTTACCTTAGCTGTGCTTGTGCCTTCAGCTGTTAAGTCCCCCTCTACTTGGCATCGGTGAGGCCACACCTTGAATACTGGGTTCAGTTTTAGGCCTCTCACTACAGGAAGGACATTGAGGTGCTGGAGCTTGGCCAAAGAAGAGAAGGTCTTGTGAGGAACAGCTCAGGTAACCTGGGGTTGTTTAGCCTTCAGAAAAGGAGGTTGAGGGGAAGCAACATCTTCCTCTCTGACTGCCTCAAAGGAGGATGGAGCAAGGTGAGGTCCCAGTTTCTTCTCATGTGCAGCAACAGGACAAGAGGAAATAGCCACAAGTTGTGCCAAGGGAGGTTCAGTTGGATATTAGGAAAATTTTCTTCACAGAGAAGATTCTCAGGCACTGCAATGGGCTGCACAGGGCAGTGGTGGAGTTCCCACCATCCCTAGAAGGATTGAAAAGATGTGTAGGTGTGGCACTGAGGGATGTGTAGCATTGAGGTAGTGGAGGGATTGTTGAGTTCCAGGCAAGTGATGATCTCAAAGGTCTCTTGATGATCTCAAAGGTCTCTTCCAACAACAACAGTTCAATGATTCTAAGTATTTAAGACTCCAAACAAGATCTCTCCATCAGCCTGGCCTCACTCAGGACTGCACAATGCTGTTAATTAGAGCCCTGTTCCCCACCACCTACCTGGAGCAGCTCTTTTGCAGAGCCTCTCTTTTCCACGTCCATTTCCAGACAGCGATTTAGGAAGTCTCGGAATATGGGTGAAAGTTTCTCTGGGTTCTGCAGTTCTGGAGTCCCATTAGTAGCAATCAGGTACAGAGCCTAGAGTGAAAACAAAGAAACAGGAGGTTATGAAGGTTAGATTCCATCTCTGGATTACAGAGACACCCATTTCTTCTCTCCCCAGTTCAATGGAGAGGAAAAACACTCCACCTTATCAAAAGAGGCTAATCACTGCTTGAGTTCCAGCAAACAGAATAGCTGCCAGTCCTGTTTTTGTGTGGATGGGATCCAATCCTTTATTACTTCACCCTCATAATCTGGGGTGGGATCCTGCAGCCCTCTCAAGGGATTAAGAGGACAAAAACAACATTCCAGACCATGTTTACATAGGGAAGTTAACTGGCATGACTCTGCCAGGGCTAGACTCCTGCAATAACTATATCCTCATGGGAAGGTGCCCCTGGATAAATAAGAGATTTTGTTCTGTCAGTACTTTGGCTGAGTGCACAAGACCTAGAGAGTCAATATGACAAAGATCCAGTTGGATCCTCACGAAGGATGTCCAGAAGATCCTCAAGCAGCTTTTAACATCCTCCAGAAACAATCAACTTTACTACAGCTTAACCATTTGCAAACACACTCCCCTCTGAGAAACAAGGAACTCAAAATTCAGCCATTTTAGGATTTCAGGCAAGAAACTTCCTGAATGGATTTTCAAAGGAGGGGGAAATCTTCCAGAGACCTGTTAATATGCAGGCCCTTTGAGCACATCCCATGGGAGCAGTCGGATAGCCTGGGAACTGGCACAAGTTGAGTTAAATGAGCTTAGTGTGTGCTGCTGCTTAACCACCCTCCTCTAACTCAACATCCTGTTTCCTTCCTTTCACTCTTCTTTGATGTTGATTTTCTCTCCCCAAAATCACTTCCAGTTCTATACAATGAGGGGTGATTGAGCACTGAAACAAGTTGCCCAGAGAGGTGGTTGAGGCTCCATCCCTGGAGATATTCAAGGTGAGGTTCACCATGGCTCTCAGTGACCTGATCTAGTTGAGGATGTCCCTGCTCACTGCAGGGGGGTTGGACTGGATGATCTTTAGAGGTCCCTTCCAACCCAGGTGATTCTATGAATAAATGAAGACAGAAGTCAAGTAGAGTTTTTCTAGATCACTTCATTCTGTGTAGCTGAGGGAGAAGTCATAAACCTGACTCATATTAAGAGCTGCTATGTCCCACAAACTGACAGCATCTCCCCTTCCATTCTGCTTGGTAGAATTAGATAATTGCTGGCTTCAATGATCTTAAAGGTCTTTTCCAATCAAAACAATTCCTGTGAGTAAAAACTAATCAAGGGAAAGATATCACAGCATCACAGAGTGGTTTGGGTTGGAAGGAACCTCCCAAGATCACCTAGTCAAATTGCCCTGCAGTGAGCAGAGACATCCTCCACTAGATGAGGTTGTTCAGAGCAGTCTTGAGCCTCACCTTGAATATCTCCAAGGACAGGGCCTCAACTACCTTCCTCAACAACCTACTCCAGTGTTCTGCTATCCTCACAGTAAAGAACTTGTTCCTAACATCCAATCTAAATCTGCTCTTCTCTAATTGCAAGCCATTGCCTCTCATCCTATCACTGCAGGCCTTTGTAAAGAGTCTCTCTTTTTTTTGTAGGTCACTTCAGGTACTGGAAGGCTACTATCAGGTCTCCCCAGAACCTTCTCTTCTCCATGCTGAACAACCTCACCTCTCTCAGTCTGTTTTTGTAGCAGAGGTGCTCCAACCCCCGACCACTTTCATGGCTCTCCTCTGGACCCACTCCATCAGGTTTATGTCCTTCCTGTGTTGAGGGCTCCAGAACTGGACCCAGTACCCCAGGGTCTGCAGAAGGAAGAACCCACACCTTTGCAACCTAGCACCAACTGCAGTTTTTAACTTGAAACCCAATCTTCTTACTACTACAGTTAAGGAGATGTAGGGATGCAAGTGGTGAAACTACAGTGGAGGATTCACCTGCCTCCTTTAGAGCCTAGTTGTACTCAGAGGTTTAGTGAAGACCTGAGGATATAAGGAGTCACTTACTCTCAGGGGGTTCTCATTGAGGTAGGGAGGCTCTCCTTCGATCATCTCGATGGCCATGATCCCCAACGACCAGATGTCCACTTTGGGCCCGTAAGCTTTCCTCGTCACCACTTCAGGTGCCATCCAGTAGGGAGTCCCCACCATGGTGCTGCGTTTGCTCTGCTCAGGAGTGATCTGGGCACAGAAGCCAAAGTCAGCTGGAAAGTGAAAGAGGAAAGGAAAGAGACTTAGGAACTGTAGAACCATAGAACTGTTTTGGTTGGAAAAGACCTCTAAGAGGTTGAAAAGCTCAACATGAGCCTGCAGTGTGAGTGCAGCCCAGACAGCAACTGAGTGCTGGGCTGCAGCAAGAGCAGTGTGGGCAGCAGGGCAAGGGAGGGGATTCTGCCCCTTTGCTCTGCTCTCATCGGACCCCACATGCAGTCCTGTGTGCAGTTCTGGAGCCCCCAGCACAGGAAGGACATGGAACTGTTGGAGAGGGTCCAGAGCAGGCCACAAAGATGCTGAGAGGGCTGCAGCAGCTCTGTTGTGAGGACAGGCTACAAGAGTTGGGGCTCTTCAGCCTGGAGAAGAGAAGGCTTCCAGGAGACCTTAGAGTAGCCTTCCAGTATCTGAAGGGGGCTACAGGAAGGCTGGGGAGGGACTATTGACAAGGTCTTGTAATGACAGGATGAGGGGCAATGGGTTTGAACTGGCAGAGGGGAGAGTGAAAGTGGATGTTAGGAGGAAGTTGTTTGCAGTGAGGGTGGTGAGACACTGGCACAGGTTGCCCAGGGAGGTTGTGGTTGCTCCCTCCCTGGAGGTGTTCAAGGCCAGGTTGAGTGACCTGTGCTAGTGGGAGATGTCTCTGCCTATGGCAGGAGGGTGGAACTGGATGATCCTTGAGGTCCCTTCCAACCTTACCATTCTATGATTCTAAGATCATCAAGCCCAAACATCAACCTAAGACCACCAAGGCCATTAAAGCACGTCCCCAGGTGCCATCTCCAGCTGTGATGAGCCTGGAGCTATAAAACCAAGGACTTGGCCAATGTTTTCCAACCATGACCTGTTTCTTGGCATCGCCCTACCCTGCTAAACCTGACTTGCACTGAAAGCACTGTGCCTTAGTGAGCCAAAAATGGAAAAGCCTCAAGATCCCTTGGCATCTCAAATGAACCTTTAAAACCTTTGGGCACTTCTTGGGCCATTGACTTGTGCATCGTGGGCCAAGGTCCAGGTCTGTGATCTCTCCCCTCAAGGAAAGATCATAGAATCATAGATCTGTTGGGGTTGGAAGAGACCAAAATGGAGGCTCACTTCATGCAAAAGAGTTCAAAACCATCAGTTTAAGGTCTCCATAACTGGCAGTCCTGCTCCCCACATCAGCAAACCCAAGGCTTCCTGATGCCAGAGTTGTGGTCCAGGTTACCCTGCTGCACCCTCGGGTTGTTGCTGCTATGACTGTGAAAGCAGGGTTGGTTTTGTGGCTAATGCAGAAGGTGTTAGGAGGTAAGTTTCTAAATCTGACTCACTGAGGCCGTGAGGATTAGAGAGCTTCTGACTTGTCTGTGTGAATGGTAATGGGGAGCAGTAAATAATCATATTTAGATGTTGCAAAACTTGACTGCTTGCAGCACTCTGCAGCTGTAACAGACTATGGAATACATGGGCCAGACTGTTCCTGAAAATCAAATCTAATGCATAGCCTGATCTAGATACAACCCTCAGTGCACATACTCTATTGTCTGGTGATATTTTCAGTCCCAGAGATATTACCTCTGCAGCAGACATTCCATTCCCTCAAGGAGGATTTGTTTTACACAGCAAACAGTGCCCAGAATTGAAGTACCTACATTTCTCTTGTCTCCTTTCTGTCTGCTCTTTGAGCAGACAGAAAGAAGGAAAGCCTTTGTGCAAAAAAAGTCTTCACATTCTACCAAAAGAAAGCTAATCCTGTTCTTGTGAGCCCATCAGAGTCAACACAGTAAGATGCAGTGCCCATCCTGACCCCCTGTGGCACTGCAGAGCTAATTTTAGGCCAAATGATTAAAATTAAACCTATCTCTAGCTGAGCTTTCATCAAGGGTAACAACCAGGAAAAGTCCGTATGGTTCATAAACAGAGCAAACTGCCAACAGAGCCAAGAATAAGCTGAAGTCCAGAAGGTTAGAGCCTCACATTCACAAGGACTTCTCTAACTTCAAACTACAGTCTGGTACCTGTGCTCCCAGAAGTTAATGCCTGAGGACAGAGCAATTTGGTCCTGATTGTTGCTAACACTCCAGAGACCTGCCTGTACCAAAGTACAGCTTTAATCTTAAAAGCAATTATGTGCAAAAAAAAAAAAAAAACCAAACCAAAAAAAACAAAACAAAAAAACCCAACCACCCCACCTTCTTACTCAGCATATCTGCACTGTGTGAATTTTGACTCATATCTGCTGTTGCTGCCGACAAAAATAGATTTATTTATGCCTGTTGGGTGCTAGCCAACAGAACTGAGAGGGAGAGAAAGGAAGCACAGTTCTGTTAAAGCTATAGGTGGAAGATAATAATTCACCAGCTTCCAGATCTATCTCTGCAGTGACTGGCTTGAGAGCAGCCCTGGAGAGAAGGACTCGGGGGGGCTGTTGGATGAGAAGCTCAATATGAGCCAGCAGTGTGCATCTGCAGCTCAGAGAGCAACCAGAGCCTGGGCTGCATCAAGAGAAGTGTGGCCAGCAGGCCAAGGGAGGTGATTCTCCCCCTCTACTTCACTCTGATGAGACCCCACCTGGAGTACTGCATCGAGTTCTGCAGTCTCTGTTACAAGAGGGATACGGACATGTTGGAACTTGTCCAGAGAAGGGCTACAAGGATGATCAGAGGGCTGGAGCTGCTCTGCTATGGATACAGACTGAGAGAGTTGGGGCTGTTCAGTCTGGAGGAAAGTAGGCTCCAAGGAGACCTTATTGTGGTCTTCCAGTATCTGAAGAGGGCCTAGAGGGAAGCTGGGGAGGGACTTTTTAGGATGTCAGGTAGTGATAGGAGTGGGGAGAATGGAGCAAAAGTAGAAGTGTGTAGATTCAGACTGGATGTTAGGAAGAAGTTCTTCCTCTTCAGCATGAAGAATCCTATTCAGCACGAGGGTGGTGAGACACTGGAACAGGTTGCCCAGGGAGGTGGTGAAAGCCTCATCCCTGGAGGTGTTCAAGGCCAGGCTGGATGAGGCTCTGAGCAAACTGATCTAGTGTGAAGTGTCCCTGCCCATGACAGGGGAGTTGAAACTAGATGATCCTTGAAGTCCCTTCCAGCCCTGATAATTCTATGATTCTATGACAAGCACAACAGCTACCTTAACACCCGAGAGGTAGAACAGTCTCAAGGGTTTTATTGCTGGTGATAACACCAGGAGGAGGAAACAACATTTAGAGGCCAACCTGAGTTGATGTTGTAAGATTCAAAGGTTTCTAGTTACATGGTTTTCAGCCTCTCATTCTCCAGGCCATCCAAGTATTTTCCAGACTGAAGAGATTGCAGAGTTATCTTTGGTTGCAAGAGACCTTCAAGATCATCGTGTCCAACCTTAGACCCAGCACTGCAAGGTCACCACTAAACCATGTCCCTAAGGTCACTCATGTCACAGAACCACAGAATATAGCTAGTTAGAAGAGACCTCAAAGCTCATCCACTCCAACCCTCAATCCAGCACTGAAAGGTCAGCACTAAACCATATCCCTAAGCGCCAGCTCCACACACTGCTTGAACACCCCCAGGGACAGTGACACCACCACTGCCCTGGGCAGACCACTCCAATGTCTGAGAACCCTTTCAGTGAAGAAATATTTCCTAATATCCAACCTGAACCTCCCCCTTGGTGCAGCTTGAAACCATTTCCTTTAGCCCTGTTGTCATCAAGGAGCAGAGGCTACCCCCTCCTCACTCCAACCCTCCCTTCAGTTAGTTGTAGAGAGCGATGAGGTCTCCCCTCAACCTCCCCTGCTCCAGACTGAGCACCCCCAGCTCCCTCATCTGCTCCTCCGGAGCCAGGTGCACCAGGCCCTTCACTAGTCTCACTGACCTTCTCTGGACATAGAATCATACAATGGTAAGGTTGGAAGAGACCTCAAAGATCATCTAGTTCCAACCCCCTGCCATAGGCAGGGACACCTCCCACTAGAACAGGTCACTCAAGGCCTCGTCCAATCTGGCCTTGAACACCTCCAGGGAGGGAGTAGCCACAACCTCCCTGGGCAGTCTGTGCCAGTGTCTCACCACCCTCACTGCAAACAACTTCTTCCTAACATCCAGTCTAAATCGCCCTTCTGCCAGTTTAAACCCATTGCCCCTTGTCGTGTCACTGCAAAACCTTGTCAATAGTCCCTCCCCAGCCTTCCTGTATGCCCCCTTCAGATAGTGGAAGGCTACTCTAAGATCTCCTGGGAGCCTTCTCTTCTCCAGGCTGCAGAGTCCCAACTCTTGTAGCCTGGCCTTGTAGGAAAGCTGCTCCAGCCCTCAAGGTGTGGCCTCACCAGTGCTGAGCACAGGAGGATGGTCAGCTTCTGTCCCTGTTGGCCGCAGTGTTTCTAATAGAAGCCAGGATGTCATTGGCTTTTTTTTGGCCACCTGGGAACACTGCTGACTGTCAACCAACACCCTAGGCCCTACACCTTCAAACTCACCATTCTACACTAAAACAGCACTAAAATACTGTTATTTCAGTCCACAGAAACAGGTGGTCCAAAGCTACAGAAACCCCAAACCTCACTTTGAGTCTGGTATTGGCTCACAAGGATTCATGCATGCCAATCTCCATTAAAGCCAATGAAAATACCTACAGGAGCATTTCTCTTCATCACCACAGCATCAAGCATCTCAAAGACCCATGTGCCCAACAGATGACAGCAGGCAGCAAGCCTGGATTGATAACTCAAGTTATCATCAGCAAAGTTCCCCACATACTTAGTTTGACAGAGCCATCCATTCCCAGCAGGATGTTGTCACTCTTGATGTCTCTGTGAATAACTTGGTTTGAATGGAGGAATTCCAAAGCTTGGAGACACTGAAAAAAACCACAAATCAAAATAATTGAGATACTCTTACAGTGCATTAAATGTTTCCCCAGTCACAATTAGCCAGCTAATAGACTTCAACTGCATTTGGAGCAGCAAGGGCTTAGTGTCTTTCATACAGTCAGTAGTGCAGGGCTTAGAAAGATATCCTACTGGGATCAGCAGGCCCTAGGAGGATGTTAGTCCCACAAGACCTGGAGAACAGGCAGAGTCAAGGGGATTCTAACTCTATTTTGTACTTCGGTCCAGCCTCTAGGGTGAAACATCATTAGGCTTGCATTAGGATCGTGTGCTGCAACCTCCCAGATGAAACCCATTCTCTGAAGGAGTGGCTGCTGCATTACAGAAGCTGGAGACAGCTATCCCTGTGGCACTAGGGGCACAGAAAGCCCATGTCCCCATCCCAGTCACAGCTCCCTCCAAGCACAAAGGCCACTTCACCTCTCGGCACACAGCTGCGATCTGTCCCTCGTCCATGCAGGTCTCTGTCACAACATCTGTCAGGGAGCCTCCAGCCAAGTACTCCATGACCACCCAGAGCTCTTCTCCTACGAGGTAACTGAAGAGACAAAATCAGCAAGTATGAGCATGTTGCTGTTTACCCGGCCCAAATGCACTGGAGTTTAAAGCCAGCTTTGAAGCACGGAGAAACCACAAGGCTTGAGCAGTGTACTTAACAGTGCTGGGGCACCAGGCACACGTGGTACATGGGAGCATCTCACCACAACCTGAAGGAGCAGAGTGCAGAAGGTCAAAGAGAGAGGTAATGGGACAGCAGAGCTCAAGTTTCTTGGCCATAAAAGCAAGGCTGAATTTTTCTGCAATGGAAAGGGCCAAGACTAAGGATAGAGACCTGACCTTAGAACCCTTGTGGGCACAGGCAGAGAAGGGGAAGAGCTACTAGTCAAGGGTGGGGTCCAAGCCTGTAGCCTAGACATTTGGCACTCAGTGTGGCTTTGGAGGGCTCCTGCATTAGAAGAGATGGGTGGGGGCTGTATTGTCTACAACTCCCCAAAAATAGGTTGTAGTGAGGTAAGAGTTGGTCTCTTCTTCCTCATATCAGGTGATAGAATGGGAGGAAACGGCCTGAATTTGTGCCAGGGGAGGTTTAGATTGGATATGAGGAAATAATTCTGTATGGAAAGAGTGGTCAGGCATTGAAACAGGCTGCCCAGGGAGGTGATGGAGTCATCATTCTTGGAGGTGGACATGGTGGTATTAGGCTGATGGTTGGACTCGGTGATCTTAGAAGTCTTTTCCGAGTGAAACAATTCTATGATTCTGCTGGCATCTTCCTGTCCTAAACAACTGCCTACTTTACCTAGGCCGAGGGACAATCTTGGCTGACGTAATGGAATGGTCACCCATGAACAACTGAGAACACACATTTTATTTTTTCCCCCCAAGCATCATGTATTTGAAATTCATCTTAATCTTTTTTGATGCTACCAAAGTACTTTGGGACACTCGTCTGAAAAATTGAGAACCGTTTGTGAGTGCGAATGAGTACAGCTTGCTGGATACAATTCTGGAGACTGAAAATACAAAAGGAAAGCCCAAAAGGGCAGGTCTTATCCAAGAAGACTTGTGAGAAGATGAGGAGGAGACAGTTGAAGTGAAGGGAATTTTTCTCAACCATTTGACATGTTGTTCTTTGCTGGGAGTGTTGTGCTCGCATCTAAAGATAGAAGACCTGGGATGATTACTTCAGCATTAACTCATTTTAGCAAAAAAAATCAAACCCAAACCACCAACCACTTCTGCCTTTTGGGACCCATCTGGAAAAACATCAACACACTCTTCCATGATTGATACATGAGGATAACACATTCCTGAAGGAAGGAATCATCAGTTTGCAAACTTGAGAAGCCACTTTCTCAGCCTATCCTCCCATTTTTAAAGTGAGTGTACAGATGCATCAAGAGAGGACAGAGAATCTAATTAGCAACTTCTGCTGGCATTAGAGTTCCTCCAACACGCATTTGCTTTGCTCTCAAACACTGATCCTGCTGAAAAGTGAACTTGCTAGAAGTCAGGGCCAAAAGGCTGGACAGGTTCTAGCTACAAAGCAAAAATGAAGGAGAAAGAAGTCATTGAACCCAGCTTAGCATGGAAAGTAGACAGAGGTGAGTCAGACATCAGAGAAGTGGGCAGGAGGAAAGCTCTGACCTCCCAAAGGCCACTCTGCCAACACCTGAGCTGATGAAAGAGAACTGTAGTCTGAGCTGTGTGACAGAAGCATTATGGAGAGCTTTTAATAGCAGAGGCAAAGATGGCACCCCGAAGACTGTGCAGGGAGGCAGAATCTGGAGTTTCTTTCAGGTTCCAGAGCCCAAGAGCGCAGGGCAATGCTGCTGCAGCAGACAGGTCTCCAACTCCAACAGAAGCTGATCCACTGGCAGTTATATTGCTGGCAGCACAGAACCCAGCAAAAGCACTGCTACCCTCAGAGTCAGAGAGGAGCAGCAGAATTGCTTTCAGAAGCACTCACAGAATCACAGAACTGTTTGGGTTGGAAAAGACCTCCAAGGTCATCAAGTCCAACCATCAACCTAAAACCACCATGGCCACCAAACCATGTCTCCAAGCGCCATGTCCACACTTTTCTTGAACACCTCCAGGGACAGTGAGTCAAACACCTTCCTGGGCAGCCTGTTCCAATGCCTGATCACCTTTTTTTTCCTAATCTCCAACTAAAACCTTCCCTGGCACCAGTCCAGGCTATTTCTACTCTATGGGTCATCTACCTTGTGATGGGCCCTGAAAACCGCTCCATCCACCTCCTTCCTTCCTGCCTCTATGCTGTTGTTACTTCTTCATCACTTCTACCAAACTGGGCTCTCTCCAAATCTCAACAGCACCCTTTCAAGTCAGTGTCACCCTGGACATCACATCACATCACAGGAGCACCCTCTGCAGCCCCAGTCCACTTGATTGTAAGAATCACAGAACGTTAGAGGACGGAAGAGACCTCCAGCATGAGGGCAGCAGGAGCTTCGCCACTCCTGTGTGACAATCTCTAGGTTACACATGCTGGGAGCAAGCTGCTCTCTCTCCAGAGCCAAAAGGGTTTGAGAGAGCCAAGAACCCCACTGTGAACCAAAGCTGTGCCATGAGCAGCCAAAGGCATGTGCCAAGATCCAGGCACCTCAATAACCAATAGGTGTGGCACCACACACGGGGTGGTAGAACTAACTGTGGCTCCCTCCCAGTTCCCACCAAGCAATTACCATTTCAGATGACTGAGTGGTAGCATCTCAGGGATCCTTTCACTCTTGGAACAGCAGAGGCAAATTTTAGTCACTGAGCTTCCCACTGTAGGCATGACTCAAAAGCACTCTCTCAGCAGTTCCGGAGACACCACCAGGAAGCTCATACACCTACAGGCTGCTCCCCATGTGACGTCAGGTACAGCATGCTGTTGCACCTTGTCAGTCACAGTCACCTTCCAAAACAAGGCTTATGGTGAAAACAAGCTGCTGGAAGGCTTTGAAGAAGGAGCTTTCTCTACAGCTTTCTCTTGCTTCATCTGCAAGAGCAGGTGATGCTCCTGTAAGATGTTCCTCAGCTTCCACTTAGGAAGACGTCCACCAAGCCCACCCTCCCAAAGCACAGCCATAGTCCTTCTCAACTGATGAACCTTATGAAATTTGGGTTGCCCACAAGAGCAAGATCAGAGGGCTGGAGTTGCTCTGCTATGGAGACAGACTGAGAGAGTTAGGGCTGTTCAGTCTGGAGAGGAGAAGGCTCCAAAGAGACCTTATTGTGGCCTTCCAGTATCTGAAGGGGGCTATAAGAAAGCTGCTGAGGGACTTCTGAAATGTCAAGTAGTGATAGGACTGGGGGCAATGGAGTGGAACTAGAAGTGTGTAGATTCATATCGGAGGTTAGGAAGAAGTTCTTCAGCATGAGAGTGGTGAGACACTGGGATGGGTTGCCCAGGGAGGTGGTGGAAGCCTCATGCCTGGAGGTCTTTCAGGCCAGGCTGGATAGGAGTGTGAGCAACCTGCTCTAGTGTGAAGTGTCCCTGCCCATGGCAGGGGGTTGGAACTAGATGATCCTTGAGGTCACTTCCAGCCCTGACAATTCCACAATTCCATGATTCATTACAGATTTCTGCACCAGGAACATGCCTCCAACATGCAGAGATGAAGTTAGCGTGGAAGGAAATCAGTGTTTGTCTCATAACATGACTGTCATGAATCTTCAGCTTTATTCATGGGCCTTTCAGCCCTAGCTGTGTTTGTGACTGGGGTGAAGGTAAGAGTGGTTACCA
Organism: Semnornis frantzii; assembly: GCA_013399775.1. Classification (NCBI taxonomy): domain Eukaryota; kingdom Metazoa; phylum Chordata; class Aves; order Piciformes; family Ramphastidae; genus Semnornis; species Semnornis frantzii. The sequence goes on from VWYK01093421.1 coordinate 34,430, forward strand.
ATTAAAGTGAGGATTTGTTAGATTAAGGAGAGTTCTTCAGAAAAAGAGAAACCCAAGGCAGGAGTTTGCCTTGCCAAAGACTGGGCATCTGATGCCTGTGTTTAGAAGCAAGGCTTGGAAAGCCTCTTTCACACATAAGAAAGAAACCGACACCTCCAGAAGGTAGCTCAGCACAAGTGGCTGCTTGTCTGCAGAGGAAAACTACTGTCACTGTCTTCAGAGCAAGATGATTCTCAACCCAGCTCCTGAGTACAGTTTAATGAGGCCAGGTTAAATTAAATGTCCCAGCACACCTTTGTGCCACACTGGCCACACACGCTGCAGCAGAAAAGCTGCAGCAAGTAGGACATGCAAGTGAAGAGGGTAAAGAACAGGAAACCCTTGCATAAGGCAGGAGCTGAGGCAAAGAGACGTGAGAGAGCTGGTGCACACTGCAATCATCTTGCAACTCCTGTTAGGGCCTCCAAAGGGGAGGCACTGCCACAAATGGAGTCACAAAAAAGAAACCAGGTCCCACAGTGGCAAGTCCATCACACAATCATGGAATGGTTTGGTTTGGGGACCTTAAAGATTATCTAGTTCCAATCCCCCCACCATTGGTAGGAACACCTGCCACCAGACCAGGTTATCCAAAGTTGCATCCAACCTGGCCTTGAACACATCTAGGGTAGGTGCAGCCACAACTTCCTTGGGCAACACATTCCAGTGTCTCACCACCCTCACTATAAAGAATTTCTTTGTAATCTCCAGTCTAAATCTACCCTCCTCGTGCTTAAATTCATTTCCCTCTCATCCTATCACTGCAAGATCTTTTAAAAAGTTCCTCCCCAGCTTTCTTGTAGGTCACCTTCTGGTACTGGAAACCTTCTTTGTACATCCTTCTGTGACAGCAGTAGACAGAAGCCAGCAAGTGGTGAATCACAGAAACATCCAGGTTGGCAAAGCCTGGCTCACCAGGTCCAACCTACAACCCTACTCAACAGCATTCACCATAACCATATCCCCAAGCACCACATCCAAACCACTCTTAAACACAACCAGGATTGGTGACTCCACCACCTCCCTGGGCAGCTCATTTCAGTGTCTGACCACTCTCTCTGTGAAAAACTTTTCCTTAATGTCTAATCTAAACCTATCTAGTCTCAGTTTATGACTGAGGCTGGGTAGGTTTAGAAATATCAGCTTAATTCAGTGCTCAAGAAGCAAAGAGACACATAAGAGCAGGAAGGAGGGACACAGCTCCCCAGCAACAGGATCCTGCAGTTGGAAGGCTGGAGAGGCACAATAGGCACAAGAACCTCCCTGTTCACCCCAGTTACTGCTCTGTCCATTTGCAGCACTCAAACAAAAGCTAATCCCTCTGAAATAGATTAGTACGAGAAAGTGGGATGACAAAAGCAGCAGCTTTTGTTGCTGGAAGTTTGCACAAGGCAGCAGGATGTGCAGCTACCCCACAGCTGGGATGTACTGGCTAGACAAGGCAAGTGCGTGCAGGCAGTGATGCCGTCTCTGATGGGAAGAAGGTGGCTCTCAAACAGTTTTGCCAAAACAAAGCCTCTTTTCAGCCATCAGAAAGAAGCAGTTGCAGACCAGATGCAACCCTTAACTCTTCTTTACTCTTTTACATGGGTAAAATTCTTCAGCCCTCTGTAAGAAGAGAGTGTCTGCCCAGCAGCACTTCCCTGCACCCATATCCCTCCCACATAATCTCAGGAGCAGACTTTCTGTCTCTTCAACAAAGCAGCTCATTGTGACCACGCATAGGACACAGCCACCTTACAAACTCAGCATCACAGTTGATGCTGCAGTACACAAGCAGGGTATTTTCTTGGCTAAGATGTTAAAGAATAGATGGATAAAGAACTGGCTTGATGGCTGTACCCAAAGAGTGGCTGTCAATGGTTCCGTGTCCCAGGGGAGGCCAGTGACAAGCAGAGTCACTCAGGGATCAGTCCTGGGACCAGTCTTGTTCAACATCTTTGTGAGTGCCATGGACAGAGGCATTGAGTGCAGCCTCAGCAAGTTTGTTGACCACACCAAGCTGCGTGGTGCAGCTGACAGGCTGGAGGGCAGGGATCCATCCAGAGGGACCTGGACAGGCTGCAGAGGTGGGCACAAGCCAACCTCATGAGGTTCAACAAGACCAAGTGCAAGGTCCTGCAGCTGGGTCAAGGCAATCCCAAGCACTGATATAAGCTGGGCAGTGAGTGGCTGGAGAACAGCCCTGAGGAGAAGGACTTGAGGGTGCTGGTGAATGAGAAGCT
>VWYK01093421.1:38808-52351 GCA_013399775.1 Semnornis frantzii
CTTCTAACCCCCCTGGCCCATCCTCCAAACTCATCTTGCACATAAGCCAGACCCTGGGGTAAGGTAGAGGGGTGGGAAGGGGGTGAAAGGGTGGTTGGGAGCCCCTAATGGGGACTCTGATTTCTGAGAGGGGAATTGTGTTTCCGTATTAGCTTTAACTTGTATATTTCTGTAACTACTCCTGTCTATTGTGTATATCTCTGCTTGTACATTGTGCTGAGCTGTAAATAGAGCTTCAGTCCTTAACTTCCAGCCAGCTGAGTCTAGTCTGGGGGATTTTACTATTGGGGGGGGGGGGGAATGGTAACTCCCAAACCATTGCACCCTAGAAAGAGTTTGCTCTTCTACAAGCAGAGTGTCTGCATCACTCAGTAGCAGAAGAAAGAAGAAGAAAGCAAAGACAAATGACACATTTCAAACTATTTCCATTTCTTCTCTAGAGGCAGGAAGAAAATGGCTTCTTGTGTCCAATCTGGCAAAGGAGAGGGCTGAAAAGCAGAACCCTGGCAGTACACTGTCACTGCCTTTGCTGCTAGCATCTCTAAGACAGCCTAGATATCCCATGTACATCTTCTCCTCCTAGGATGTGGAGAGAGCTCACCCATCCATCCACACTCCAACATTGCCACATGCAGTAAACAATGTGAGGTTGTCCTACACCTGCATTAAGCTGTGACAGAATTACTTACAGACGCTGACAAGGACAGTCCAGTGTCCATTTGTGCATGCTTCAAATCATGACATACCTGTCCAAGTAGTTGACAATGTTGGGGTTTTTGTTTTCCCTCATCACAAGGATTTCATTTATAATCAGTTCTTTTTTGGGCTGCTGCTGCAAATTCATCTGTTTGATGGCAACCTGCAGTGAAAAAAAACACAACTAAAAAGTAGAATTATTACAGGAGTCCCCTAGAAACTCACGATGGTTATTTTAGTCCAACATTCATAGAATCACAGAATGGTAGGGATCACCTAGTCCAAGCCCCCTGCCAAAGAAGGATCACCTAGGATAGAGGACAGGTCACACAGGAATGCATCTAGATGGATTTTGAGAGTCTCCAGAGAGGAGACTCCGCAACCTCTCTGGGCAGTCTGTTCCAGTGCTCTGCCACCCCTACAGTCAAGAAGTTTTTCCTCACGTCAAGGTAGAACTTCCTGTGCTTCAGTTTGTATCCACTGCCCATTGCCCTGTCACAGGAGACCACTGAAAAGAGACTGATCCCTTCTCCTTGGCACATGCTATGTGAAGAAGGGAAGCTCTTTCTCATCACAAGCTGCTCACTCACTCAGTAATTCTGCAGGTTCCTGAAGCTGGTCCATATGGGAGGAAATTCTTTACTGTGAGGGTGGTGAAACTCTGGAACAGGCTGCCCAGAGAAGTTGTGGATGGATGACCCATCCCTGGAAACATCCAAGGCCTGGTCTAGGGGAAGGTGTCCCTGCCTATGGCAGAGGGATTGGAACTAGATGATTTTAAGGTCTCTTCCAACCCAAACCATGGTGTGACTCTATGGTTCAGAAGCTGGAAAAGGGGGTGGAGGAGCTTTAGCAAAAAGCACAATTGTGAACTTCACTGGTGGATCACCTTGACATTGTAGAAATGCAAAGCAGACACAAACTGCTGCAGACTTCCAGAAATATATTTGGAATAATGCATGCACTTCCCTCTTTAAAAATCCTCCACCTAGCAATAATGGTTTCCACTGACTCCGCATTTCCATCACTACTGGTTTGTTATGCGAGCCTGCAATATGCAGGGCACTTTTCAGTATTTGGGAGGGAAAGGAAAGAAAAAGACAGATAGACAGTCCTTGTCTCTCAGTTCAAGGGCAGAAAGCAAGTGGGCAAAGGGTGGGAGAGGTTTCTTTCTATGCAAGTCATAGTGTAGGTGTAGGAAGCAAAAGAGCTGAGGGCATATAAAAGGGTTTAAATGGTGACAGGTAGGAATCTTGGGGATAAAGATATCACAGCATGACAGAATGGTAGGGGTTGGAAGTGACCTCTGAAGATCACTGAGTCCAACCCACCATGCCAGAGCAGGCAACCCCCTAACCCTAACCCCAAACCTTAATCCTAAATCCCAACTCTAAGATGCGATCACCTAAAGCAGATCATACAGGAACACATCCAGGCAGGCCCTGAAATTCTCCAGAGACAGAGACTCCAGCACCTCTCTGAGTAGCCTGTTCCAGTGCACTGCCACTCTCACAGTAAAGAAGTTCCTGCTCATGTCTAGATGGAACTTTTTATGCACATGTTTCTGCCCATTACCTCTTCTCCTGCCACTGGGGAGGTGATTGAGAAGAGGTCAGCTCCAACTTCCTGACACCCAGCCCCTAGATATTTGTAAGAATAAAAGATAGAAACCTCTGCTGTTCATATCCTCCAGTCTGAATATTTGCTTCTAGTCTTTGTGGTCACAGAATAATTCTGCCCAAGTATGAAATAATTTCAGGAAATCAAACAAAACTTGGGAAATTTTTTTTTTTCCTCCCCAGTTCTCTGCTCAGACCACTCAACTATGCCTCATTAGAAAGGAAATAAATACCTCATTAAAAACCAGATGTCAGGAACCCCTGAAAGACTCTCTTTATTTTGTAGCATCAGCCTGAACTTTTAGGACGCAATCCAAAATCCACTGCTGTGGTGTTCTGGTAGCACTTACCTCCTGTCCTGTAGCTACATCCATTGCTGTGTAAACTGTGCCTGAGGCTCTGAAAACAAAAAACAAAAGAAAAAAAAAAAGCCAACATTTAGTGATGCCTCCCAGTAAGACTGAAAGCTTCCCACTTGTCTCTTTGAAGTGCTCTCAGACTCCATTCCTTTTCGTGCAATAATTCCAGTGGCAAATATGAAATACTTCCAAGCCAAGACTGAGCAGAAGACAGAGAATGTATGGAAAGCAAAGCTCCTGATGGCAGACACTATGGTCACCCAAACCTTTGCTGTTAAATCATAGAATGGTAAGGTTGGAAGTGACCTCAAGGATCATCTAGTTCCAACCTCCTGCCATAGGCAGGGACACCTCCCACTAGAACAGGTCACTCAAGGCCTCCTCCAGCCTGGCCTCAAACACCTCCAGGGAGGGAGCAGCCACAGCCTCCCTGGATAACCTGTTCCAGNGGACCTGCTCCAACACTTCCATGTCCTTCCTGTGCTGGGGGCTCCACAACTGCACACAGGACTGCAGATGGGGTCTGAGGAGAGCAGAGTAAAGGGGCAGAATCCCCTCCCTTGCCCTGCTGCCCACACTGCTCCTGATGCAGCCCAGCACTCGGTTGCTGTCTGGGCTGCACTCATACTGCAGCCTCATCTTGAGCTTTTCATCACCCCAGACTCCCAGGTCCTTTTCCTCAGGGCTGCTCTCAGCCATTCCCCACCCAGCCTGGAGTTGTGCTTGGGATTGTGCCTACCCAAGTGCAGGACCTTACTCTTGGCCTTGTTGAATTTCATGAGGTTGGCCTGGGCCCACCTCTGCAGCCTGTCCAGGTCCCTCTGGATGGATCCCTGCCCTCTAGCAAGTCAACTGTGCCACACAGCTTGGTGTCAGCAATGTAAGGCAGCTTGCAGGACCATGAGTTGATCCCATTAAAACTGCCATGACCGCACTGCCCTGGCTTGCAGGCTGCCCAACATGATTACAGAACAGGTAGGATCAGCTAAAGGAAACAAATGTGGCATTTGTAGTGAGGGCTGCTGGCATCTGAGCCTCAGCACAAGCAGCTCACAGCAGATCTCTATGATCTGCACTCATTTGCCTCACTGCGGCCTCTTCCCCAGCCTACACTTTCCCTCTGCCCTGCCAATGGGGGCACAACACCCATGTTAAGGAGAGCTGATTCAGAAACCAGAGCTGTAATTTGCAGGTTGTGTTGCATGCTGGAAAATCATATGATCACAGAATGCTTCAGGTTGAAAGGGACCTTTAAAGGGAGGTTTTTCCTTCCCTACTTGCAGCTGATCATTTAATGGCATTCTCTTATATTAAAAGACAATCACACAAAAAACCCAGTCCCTGCAACTCAAGGCTTTGCCAGGAAAAGGGATAAGAGCTGGGAGGAGTGGAACCCACCAAAATCCAAGTAAAAAAAACTACTAAAGAAAAAATAAAAATCAAGCAAACAAAAAAAAGGCTGAGAGAAGACAGTAGAGCTGTCAACAACTGCACCAGGATAGGTTTAGACTGGATATTAGGAAATGTTTTTTTCCCAGCATGAGTGGTCAGGCTTTGGAATGGGCTGGGCAGGGAGGTGGTGGAGTCACCAACCCTGGATGTGTTTAAAGGTCATTTGGATGTGGTGCTTGGGGATATGGTTTAGGTATGAGCTTTGTAGAGTAGGGTTATAGGTTGGACTCGGTGATCTCAACAATCTTTTCCAACCTGAATGATTCTGTGAAAGGAGATTATAGTGAGGTGGGTGTTGGTCTCTTTTCTCAAGTAACTAGTGACAGGATAAGAGGCAATAGCCTCATGTTGTGCCAGGGGAGGTTTAGGTTGGGTATTAGGAAATATTTCTCTTCTGAAGAGCAGTCAGGCATTGAAACAGGCTGCCCAGGGAGGTGGTGGAGACAGGGCAATTAGGGACACACTTTAGGGGCCATGGTGGTGTTGGGTTAATAGTTGTACTTGATGATCCTACAGGTCTTTTTCAACCTTTATGACTATGATTCTATGAAAATAAACTCTCCAACACATCACCAACAGCTTTTCCACCAAGTTAACATAGTCTGGTTTTGGTGTTTCCTTCTTTGCGTAAGTAGAGATGTAGGACAGAGACTATACCAACCCTTGTCCAATCTTCTCAAAGCAGGTGTACTTCTTTTTTGGATCTCCCACACTCACAATACTTCCTGAAAAGAAAAGAAACACAAAATCCTCTTGGTTTTTGGTTGTTTATGTACTTTCTCAAGCAGCTCTAAGAATCCAAGAGAAGCCCCACATCCACAGAAAGCTGCTGAGCCCTATGAAGCAGTCCGTAGGAATTCAGCAGCACACAAACACCAAGGAAGTCCTCAATTATTTACATACACACACCACAGCTGTGGCATCCCCCTCCCAAGCATTTCCCTTCAGAACACAGACCTTCAGCACCTTTCATGTTCACTAGCAGCTGGTGACTGCAGGCTACTAGGCACAGGATGGGGACACATGGCTCTCACACATGTGAATACAACTCTGTGCTGGAAACCTCAGCACAAGAAAGACATGGACATGTTGGAGGGGGTCCAGAGGAGGCCACAACAACAATCAAAGGGCTACAGAACCTCTGCTGTGAGGGCAGGCTGAGAGGCTGGGGTTGAGGTTGTTCAGCCTGAAGAAGAGCAGACTCTGGGGACACCTTTTAGTATTTAAAGCTGTCCTATAAATGAAGCTGGGCCCATCCCTGGAGATATTGAAGGTGAGGCTCAAGAGGGCTCTGGGCAACCTGATCTAGTTGAGGATGTCCCTGCTGACTGCAGAGGAGGTTGGACTGGATGAGCTTTGAAGTTCCATTTCAACCCAGACCATTCTAATGATTCTATGATAGAAAAAGATAGGGGCAGCCTTTTTAGCAAGGCCTGTTGTGACAGGGTGGTGTTTTGAAACTAAAAGATGTGTTTGGTGCAGCGCTTTAAAACTAAAAGGGGTGAAGTTTTTAAACTAAACGAGAAGAGATTTAGACTAGATCTAAAGAAAAAAACAGATTCTACTGAGGGTGATGAAACACCTGCCCTGGTTGTCCAGAGAGGTCATAGATGTCCCATCTCTGGAAGCATTCCAGGTCAGGTTGGACAGGGCTTTGAGCAACTTGATCTAGCTGAAGATGTCCCTGCTGACTGCAGGAGGGTTGGACTACATGACCTTTAAAGGTTCCATCTAACCCAAAATATTCTGTGACTCTATGAACCTGCAACATAAAGTCATCTCTAACTTACCACACTGATGATCTGCACCCCTCAATTTAAGAAAGATGTTGAGGTGCTTTAACATGTCCTGAGAAGGGCATCAAGGCTGGTGAGAGGGCTGGGGCACAGCCTTGTGAGGAGAGGCTGAGGGAGCTGGGGCTGTGCAGCCTGCACAAGAGGAGGTTCAGGGCAGACCTCATGGCTCTCTACAGCTACCTGAAAGGAGGTTGTGGCCAGGTGGGGTTGGGCTCTTCTCCCAGGCAATCAGTGACAGAATGAGAAGACAGAGGCTCAAACTGCAGCAGGGCAGTTGGCTGGATGTTAGGGAGAGGTTCTTCGCAGAAAGAGTGATTGGCACTGGAATGGGCTGCCCAGGGAGGTGCTGGAGTCACCATCTCTGAGAGTGTTTTAAAAGAGACTGGATGTTTGGTGCCATGGCTTAGTTGATTAGATGGTGTTGAGTAATAGGTTGGGCTTGATGATCTCAAAGGTCTTTTCCAACCTTGCTAATTCTGTGATTCTGTTATCTAAGATGCCCCTGCATGGCAATGTGCTCTGAATTTGGAGGCCTAGGTTTCATTCATCTTAGAGCCAACAGTCCATCAGAGGTACAGCCAAAGAATTTCCCTGCACCACGAGAATCTCTGTCAGAACAAAAGTACTGATTATGTTTCTATAACAGCACAACCATAGCCAGGAACAGAGTTGCAAGACTCAGGAAGGGAGTCTCGAGAGACTCTTCAGAGTGAAGCTTCCCTTGGCCTGACCTAGGCAACATGGAAGGAATGAGCTGCCCAGGGAGGTGGTGTAGTCACCCACCCTGGATGTGTTTAAGGGTCATTTGGATGTGGTGCTTAGGGTTATGGTTTAAGGTGAATGTTGTAGAGGAGGGTTATAGGTTGGACCTCGTGATCCTGAGGGGTTTTTTCCAACCTGGATGTTTCTGTGATTCTGTGAACATGCAGCTGCTCTTCAAGCACCCCAACAGGCAGTGCGGGTTTGGCTGCAGTTGCCACGAGACTGCAGCATTGCTCTGGGTTTGAAGAGCAACCCAAGGCAAATCTCAGCTCTTTCTCCCCTAACGTGACTGTTCAGCCAGAAGCAAGCACATTACTGCATCCCTCAGAGAGAAAAGCACTCTGCCTGGTGTTCTGCAACACAGGACACCCAGGGACCACTCGGGCACAAGGTGGATTTGGCATCCATGATGTTTTGTGTAGGAGAAGAGGCAGCTCCCAGAGCGAGGGCAGGCAGTGGGCAGGCTGCATAGCTGTACTGGGGTCTTCTGAATCACATTGTGGGCTGCCAAGGGATAAATTGGAGAAGGTGACAAAAGGAGCATCACTGAAACTCAACACTCCAGTGTCAGCCAGGAATTGCACACTTTTTAGGCTGAAGAAAGGAGAGCCAGCAATTCCTAGAGCTCAGCTGGGAGAAGGTCTCCTCCCCAACAGCACCAGGGTGGTTAATAGGATCAAGGGACACGGAGCTGCATCCGAGTCAGTGTTTGCAAGTCACTCAAGCTGCCAACATATGGTGTTGCCTTCACGGGGGTCTAGGGCTGAGCCTTGAACAGATGCATGTTGGCAAAGAAACTGCTCATGGTCATTAGGCCAAGAAATCCAGTAGCAAGCAGGGCAAGAGCAGGCTATTTTCAGATGCTGCTGGAGAGCAGCCAGACCCACAGGGTTTAGGGCAGAGAGAGAGGCAAAGGAAGGGAATATGGTTTATGGGAAAGGAGGGTGGGAAGGGAAATGTGATTATATAAACCCCACTGTACAATTGGGAAGCTTTGCTGCCTGCCATGAGGAAGAGAAGCATTTCTGAACAAATATTCATGGATTTTCCCTCAAATGCTAACACAGGTTGCAAGTTCAGACTGTCATGAGAGCAAATGTTCCCCCAAGGCAGCAACAGGACCAGGCTGCAGTGACAAGAGGCAGTTGCCAGTTTTGCCCTGTTTACTGCTGTCATCTGTAAAATGGGCTAATGGTTCCTGCAACCCAAAGAGTCAGGCCAGGATTCATTAATATTTGCCTCAAAGCTGTGTTAATGCTGAAAGATGGAGGCTTGTCAGCATCCTTTTAACCTTTGGGCATCTTCAGCATGTGTGGCTGGAGGGCTATGGAGATATAGATAGATAGATCATGGATATGTGTGTGTGTGTGTGTATATAAATAAAAAATATATATATTATATATAATAAAAATATATATATGTGTGTGAATAATATGCCTAAAGTTTTAAAGCATATTTATTTATTAAACTTTAGGCATTTTATTCACATTTCAAACCAAAACATGAAAAAGTTCTATGTCTTTGCACAAGTACAACTCCACCACCTTCAGTTGAAAAAAAAATAAATAAAATAACACAAACAACCAAAAAACCCCAAAACAAACCACTTTACAACAGGATTAAAGCTTCATCACCACATCTATAAATTGTTACCTAACAGCAGCCACTGAAATTTACTCCCCCTCACACAGAGATGTTTACAACAAACCTTTCAAGGCTAAAGAATTAGCTCATCACTGAACATCACTTGTTGGAGCAAGAAAGGTGTCAGAAGGTACATCTGCCTCCCAACTCCTCTTGTATTTCTCTTCTTTACAGAAGTATTTGTACTAAAATTTCCCTTTTTTTTTTTTTTTTTTTTCTGCCTGCCATAATCCCTGCTTGCCCTCCCTGGCCACCAAAAAACGGTTTGATCCCTTAATGGTACAAAGGTCCTTCTAGTTTAGTGAATGAATGAGGTTGCTGGTTGTGAGTTTCCCAACAGCAAGCAGTTGCAGTTAACATGGCAGCAATATGATTCAGGTAAATGAGGTCCTCAGATGCTGGTTTAATGTTGTTGGTTTTTCTGAAGTTATAATCTCAGATTAAATTTTCCTTCATTTAGCTACCAATATTTTCTTCATGAAACACTGACCTTTAGGGCTGCACCCTCAGCAGAGGAAACCAGCCTGACCACAGAGCTGCTAACTCAATTTACTTCAGCTGATAAGCAAGGCATGTGTGTAATTAATGTAGGATTAGTAGTTCAAAGAATTAGAAATGCTCTATCCTAATAAAAAACAGCCCAGGCTGAGGATAGCAATCAAGTGCACAGAAGAGCTGCTTCAGCTGTTGGATATGCCACAGCATAAACCCCAAAACCCAGGGAGCAGAGGAGCACTGAAAGTGAAGGTAGGAACTATTAATTAATTTTCTCTCCATCATTTTTAGGCACCTTATGTCTAACATTTCAATCTAATTATCCACGCTCCACAGCTACAGAATATCAAGATGTGGAACAAATCTCAGGCCTCATAGTTAAGTAGATGTTACTTATTCAGGGCTTGTTTTGCAGAGCCTGAGGATCTGTGACTCCTTGGGGACCTCAGTTGGCATGACAGGTGCTCAGCTTACATTTATGCTCTCTCTTTACATCTGCCCCCCCCTCCATTTTGGCACACAGTCACAATGCAATGCCCTCAGTAAGGGATCTCAAAATGGCAATGGCAAAACATTTCAGCTTATTGTTTGAGACAGCAATGCAGCAGGACCTGGAATTTAAATTTAAATAAACAGATATAAAAAGGACATACTTAATTTTTCCAGGATCTCTTCATCTGACATTTTTGGCTTTTTCTTCTGTTTCTCTGTGCTCCTGACCAGCATGTCAGGTGCTGCTGTGCTGTTTTCAGAGGGAGAAGAGATAGGAGAGGTGGCTGCGTCTCTGGTAGGAGGAGGAAGAGGATCTATCACAGAGCGGGTGTAGATCTGACGGTGAGAAAAACAGACATATGAGTACAAATCAGAGGAAGGGTTAAACATTTCTAGTCATCTTCTTACTGTTCTTGTTGGGGATGCATTTCCACAACTACTTCATTAACAGCTAATATCACTAAGTGAGGGCTCTCCTGTCCATCCACGCCAAACTAAGCAGGATGATAGGGGTTGGAAGGGATCTCTGGAGATCAAGTCCAATACCCCTCCCAGACCAGAACCCAGTTCAAGAAGGACATAGGATTGCTTGAGAGTCCAGGGAATGGAATATCTCTCTTGTGAGGAGAGACTGAGGGAGCTGGGACTCTATAGCTTGGAGAGGAGAAGACTGAGAGGTGACCTCACTTGTGTTCATAAAGATGTGCAGGGTGAGTGCCAGGAGGCTGGAGCCAGGCTCTGCTGGGTGATGCCCAATGACAGGACAAGGGGCAATGGGTGGAAGTTGAGGCATAGGAACTCATGAGGAAGATTTTTTTCCTTGTGAGGGTGACAGAACACTGGAACAGGCTGCTCAGGGGGTTTGTGGAGTCTCCCTGTCTGGAGATATTCCAAACCTGCCTGGATGTGTTTCTGTGTGATCTGGTCTAGGTGACCTCGCTCTGGCAGGCGCAGTGGACTGGATGAGCTTTTGAGGTCCCTTCCAGCCCCTGACATTCTGTGATCCTGTGATATAATCTAGTGCAGGTCACACAGGAACACATCCAGACAGGTCTTGAAAGTCTCCGGAGAAGGAGACTCCACAACCTCTCTGAGGAGCCTGTTCCAGTGCTCTGTGACCCTTACAGTAAAGTAGTTCTTCTTTATGTTGAGGTGGAACTTCCTGTGCTGTAGTCTATACCCATTGCCCTGTGATATCCTATCACAGGCTACAATTGAGAAGAGCCTGTCCCCTCTCTCTTGACACTCAGCGGATAACATAAAGGTGCTCTGCCAGAAAGAATGTCCCCCAACTCCTCCCTCCTGCTCCCAAGGACCACTCAGCACCACGCCATACAGCATGGATGAGGAGCCACAGCCAAGACTCAACCATGATTCCAGCAGCAGGGGCTGAAGAAAGTATTTTTGCTCACAGATTTTGTGTGTTCAGGTCGTGGAGCAATCACAGGGGGTGGAGCTGCATCATCTTCATCATCTTCATCTTCGGACACTGAGGGTACTGCAGGGGTCTCACAGACAGATTTCACGTTCTGCAGGTGGTAACAGAAAGAGCAAAAGTAAAAACCCAATTGCTTGTCATAAACAAACCCACAGACACTGGGTTAAGCTCCTGACAGAGACTTCACTGCAGAACATGCAGGAAAACAGTCCTGAGAGCAGGTGAGAAGGTTACCATTTCTGAACAGTCCAAACCCCAGAGACTCTGAGCCTTTGTGGGAAAGGAATTAGCAGTCCAGCACTGCCTGATGCAACTGTTCAGACAGAGCCTCTCATCTACCTGTGTGACAGCAAACCTCTTCTCGAGGACTTGAGACCCACCTGGGCTCCCTCATTGCCTTCCCAACACCCACACTGGCAGACTCAGCAACTCTGGGGACAACATTTGTGTTTGGAAGTATTTGTCCCTGTTTCTTTTGTCTCTCTTGTTTTGCCGCCTGCTTCAAACCCTCATCGTTGTAGGTTGGAGAATTCCATCCATAAATGTTTTAATTTGCATCCAAATCTCAATATTCCCTCTGAAAGCTGGGGGGTGAAGTTAACATCAGCTTTGGTATTGTGCCTGAGAGCTAAGTAATGAGAGGTTTTGTATGCAGAACCTACTAAAAGCCTTTAAAAAAATCTGCTAAAATTTGCTTTTTAAAAAGAAAATGTCAAGAAAAGTAGGAACAACAAAGATTTATTCTTTTAAAAGTTTTAGAAGGGGCTAGGACAAATTATCTGGAATTTCTTGCAATACTGTGATTAGAAATCAAAGAAACTTTCAATCTGTTGCATTGGAAATTGAATCATTGAATAGTCTGGGTTGGGAGGGACCTCCAAAGGTCATCCAGTGCAACCCTCTCTGCAGTCAGCAGGGACATCCTCAACTAGATCAGGTTGCCCAGAGCCCTGTCAAGCTTCACCTCGAATACTGAAGTGGCTCCAGCCACCTCCCTGGCAAGCTCTTCCAGAGCTCCATCACCCTCATAGTAAAGAACTTCTTCTTAATCATAGAATGGCTTAGGTTGGAAGGGACCTCAGAGATCATCTGCTCCAACCTCCTCACCATGGGCAGGTTTTCAACTCCTCAGTTTTTCCACTTTCAACTGGACTCAGCTGCTCAAGGCCTCATCCAGCCCAGCCTTGAATACCTCTAGGGAGGAAACATCCACAACTACTCCGGCCAACCTATTCCAGAGTCTCACCACCCTCATACTGAAGAACTTCCTAAGATCCAGTCTGAATCTACTCTCCTTCAGCATCCAACCATTCCTTCTTGCCCTACTGCTAGACACCCTTATGAAAAGTCCCTCTGCAGCCTTCCTGTAGGATCCCTTCAGGTATTGGAAGGCAGCTCTAAGGTCCCCACAGGAGTCTTCTCTAGGTTAAACAACCTTCAGCCTATCCTCATAGCAGAGATGTTCCAGCCCTTGGACCATCTTGGATGTTCAACTAGTTAATGACACAGCAGTAAGAAAACAGGAGATGAGGGAACTGTGGAGCTTCATAAATCATCTTAACTTGGAAGTTTAGTTTCTTCCCTCTCACGTGGACATAGAGAAACCTGTTGTGTCTCCTAGCAAAGCAAACAGGAGTGGTAAGGACAGAGTAAAGGTCAAGCAGAGAGGAGGAGAACCTTTTATTTCCTCCTCCACTGAAGATTAGCTTGGTTAATCAACACTAATCTACATTAGCTGTGGTCAATCAGACCTTGCAGGTTAGCAATTAAACTTTGGGAGAGCACAGATGTTTATTTGAGACTCACAAGAGCTGAAAGCAGTTATCACATCCCAGGTGTAGGAACAAACAAACTTCTATGAAAACAGAACTATTTCTATTCCTGAATTCCCTAAGCTCATACTTGATTCTCTCCCAGTTCTCCCTTTAGGCCTTTTTAGAACCATTTGCCTGGTTTTATAAAGAGATATTCACTGGAGAAACATCTGCAGTTTGGATTTTAAAACACAGAGTTCCAGATGCAAGTTTTTTAATTCCCAAACTTAAGCCTGAAAGTGAAAAAGACTTACCAGTGTGTTTGATGAGTTGTAATCCTCTGTTGATTTATCTGAAAGAGACAGAGGGTTTCAAGTGAGTTGTAGATGCAACAGCAGTGGAAAAAGGAGAAAGGAACAAGCTCTTTTCAGAAGGAGCTGTTCCCAAACATGACATAACCTTCAACTCCCCAGCACAAACTTACACCCAGCAGATATGAGAAAAGCAGTAAAAAGACCTCTGCAGATAAAAACAGGGGGCCCAGATCCCTGCTGCAGGAGGATGGAAATTCCCAGAGCAACACCTGAGTTAACACTGTCCATGATCCACATAACCAAAATCTTTCCAATGGACTAAATCATCACCAGAGGCACCACAGCCAGTCCAAGACCTACAAGATTTTTAGTCTCAGCCTCCTGAACCTCCTGGAATAGCAACAGGTGACCCCCCAAGAAGTCAACTGGTGGCTTCTTGATCCCTGCTCATACACAGAATCATAGAATTGTCAGGGCTGGAAGGGACTTCAAGGATCATCTAACTCCAACTCCCCCTGCCATGGGCAGGGACACCTCACACTAGATCAGGTTGCTCAGAGCCTCATCCAGCCTAGCTCTGAAACCCTCCAGGGATGAGGCTTTCACCACCTCCCTGGGCAATCTGTGCCAGTGTCTCACCATCCTCATGCTGAAGAACTTCTTCCTAACATCCAATTTGAATCTACACACTTCTACTCCTGCTCCATTCCCCTACTCCTATC
>VWYK01093425.1:0-19962 GCA_013399775.1 Semnornis frantzii
CAGCACAGCAAAGTGGCAGAATCTGCCCTTCTGTCAACATCATCTGCTAAAGAATTGTCCATCCAACTCTAAAGATGTTGAAAGCTTCAATATGAATCAGATGTAAATTCTGGAGGACAATTTTATGGCATTCATAAAATTCACTGTTGGGCTTGGCAAAAAAAATAAGTTTGATTACTTGTTCTTCTCACTTGTTTCTCTTCTGTGTCTCATAAATGGGTGTGAAAAACACCAGAGCTACCAAAGGCAACCAGCAGTTCATTTTGGACACATACATGGGCTTCAAATTTCTCTTCCTCCTTAATCTCTTCTAAAAGTCTCCTTGAGAGGAGGTTGCAGTGGGGTGGGGGTTGGTCTCCTCTCCTTAGTATCAGGTGATAGAATATGATGAAGTGGCCTGAGATTGTGCCAGGGGAGAGTTAGGTTGGGCATTTGGAAACATTTCTTTGCTCCAAGAGTGTTCAGGGATTGGCACGGGCTGCCCAGGGAGGTGGTGGAGTCCCCATCCCTGGAGGTGTTCAAGAATAATGTGGCCATGGCACCTAGGGCTTGATGGCCTTGGTGGGGTTGGGTCAATGCTTGGACTCAATGACCTTGGAGATCTTCCCTAACCAAAAGCATTCTATGATTTGGTGCACAAAGCAGTGCTCCAGACCCTTGCAATTTGGCTCACACTTTCAGAGGTATTAAAAGCTCCATTTTGCCTGGAAATGTACTGAGAAGATCTTGTGAAGATCTGCCTTGCCTGTGGGAAACACCACTTTAGCACAAGGCAGGCACAGACTTCACTCTAGCTGCAGGCTTCAGATTCTGCTTCAAGCTGCAGCTCTTTGCAGAATCCAAACTGGAGGTGACAAAAGCATCAAGGAAAATAAAGTGTTGAAAACAGTGACAAAGAAAAAAAAGAAAAAGAAAGGCTTCAACATTCACACCTCCTGCTCTCAGTGTCTGCAGGAAAGCAGCAAGACAGGCAAGATCTGCAAGCTGGGAAGCTGATAAATAAATAACTGGCACATTCTCTCATGCCAGGGAACCAACACTTCTTTGCTGCAAGAGTGGTCAGACATAGGAACAGGCTGCCCAGGGAGGTGGTGGAGTCCTCAGCCCTGGAGGTGTTCAAGAAATGTGTGGGCATGGACATGAGGGCTTCAGAGCTGGGCACAGCACTCCAGGTGAGGTCTTAGCAGAGCAGAGGGGCAGAATCACCTCACTCAGCCTGCTGGCCACACTGCTTTGGATGCAGCCTAGGATGCCACTGGCCTCTGGGCTGCAAGTGCCCATTGCTGGCTCATGTTCAGCCTCTCACCCACCAGCACCCCCAAATCCTTTCCTGCAGGGCTGCTCTTAATCTCATCACCCCTGACTAGGATTGCCCTGACCTAGGGGCAGCTTGCACTCTACTTACACCTTCACCTCACTGAATCTCCTGGGATTCTCCTTAACCACCTCTCCAGCCTGTCCAGGTCCCTCTGCATAGCCCCATCCTGTCCTTCAGTCCAGCTTGCTTTTAAAATGTTACACTGCAAACTCCAGTGCAGCCACAAACCTAAAGCTCACAGCTTTCTGAGCATGNTCATTTTCTGAAGAGCATTATTATTTACCTGATGGTTAAAGTCACACCTAGTAAAAGTAATTATGACTATTTTTATTCATTATATAGAGCAGTCTTTATTACTGCTTACAGTTTCTTCTCTGTTTCATTATCCTTCACTTACAGCCCAGGAATCTCCTGCATGAAGTGAAACTCTGAGCAGGGAACAGTGATTATGCCCATTCCAAGTTCAAAAGATCTGCTGATAGATCATTAACCATTTAGCAGTGAAAATCCAGACTATCATCATGACCTTTTGTACACCTGAAATTCAACTGGCCCTAAGAACTGTTACTAACACTGCCAGGACAAGGGGCAACAGACACAAACTGGAACCCAGCAGGTTCCACCTCGATGTGAAGAGAAATGCTGTGAGGGTGCTGGAGCCTTGGAGCAGGCTGCTCAGAGATGTTGTGGAGTCTCCTCAGGAGACTTTCATGACCTATCTGAATGTGTTCCTGTGTGACCTGCCCTAGGTGTTATTGCTCTGGCATGGGGGTGGACTTAATGATCTCCAGAGGTCCCTTCCAACCCCCACCACACTGTGATTCTATGATTTCCATACCACTAGTCACAGCCTGCTAGAGCAAGGAGTGAGGTTATGCCAGTGGTCATCTGGAGTGATGACAAAGGAAGCTGCCAATGACACTGCTTCTGCTGTGAAGAGTTAATTTTTCCTGCACAGAATGATGGGGGCTGGAAGGGACCTCTGGAGTCCAACCCCTCCTGCAAGGCAGAGTCACTTAGGGAAGGTCACAGAGGATCACATCCAGGCAGGTTTGGAATCTCTCCAGAGATAGAGGAGACTCCACAACCTCTCTGGGCAGCCTGNCTTTGGAGCCTTTCAAGGCCTGTCTGGATGTGTTCCTGTGTGACCTGAGCTGGATTGTCTGGTCCTGGTCTGGCAGAGGGTTGGACTGGATGTTCTCTTTGGGTCCTTTCCAACCCGTGATGTCCTGTGATCCTGGTCCCATCCTCCTGACACCCACCCTTCAGGCACTGATGGGCTCTCCCCTCAGCCTGCTCTTCTCCAGACTAAACAGCCCCAATCCTCTGAGTCACTCCTCCTCACAGAGATGTTCCAGTGCCCTCATCACCTCTGCAGCCTCGGGTGACACAGCAACTGCTGGAGTTGAGCCCCACATACAGGCTCAGCACAAACACCACCCTGTGATCCTGGCCTCGGTGCCACGTTTGCTGTTACTGTTTGGGCACCTTACAAATGGTGCCTGCAGCCAGGCAGAGGTGCAGGCAGGGGTGCAGCCGAGGCACTCAGCAGCCAGCTCTCAGTCAGTCCCAGCCCAGCAGCCTTACCCCAGGATGCGGTTCATGCCGTGCCTAGCAGCATAGTGCAGAGGAGTATTGTGCTGGTAGGTTTCTCCGTAGGAAGTATTTGGGTCAAGAGTTTCTTTGAGCTGAGGGTTGCTCTCGTAGATTTGGCAGGCCAAGTTCTCATCTCCGTTGATCAGAGCCTTGCGGAACTTGGTGGTTGTGTTTCCCATCTTGCTCTCCTAGCTAGCAGGGGCACTTCTGCCTTTGCCCTTCATCCACTTGTTGGGCTGGTCTCTAACATGCTTCACGGCCTAAAAAGACAAACAAAGGTTCAGTTATTCTGGAAAATAAACCCTTCCTAGATGAATTCACACACACTGCCCTGTCAGCAGCTGCTGAACGAGTCCACGGGGCCTGGAGAAAAGAAGGCTCTGGGGAGACCTCAGAGCAGCCTTCTAGGACCTGAAAGGGGCTACAAGAAAGCTGGGGAGGGACTTTTTACAGGGGCTTGTAGTGATAGGATGAGAAGGAATGGATTGAGGTTTGAGGTGGGGAGATTGAGACTGGAGAGTAGGGAGAAACTCTTGACAGTGAAGGGAAGGAGACACTGGAACAGGTTGCCCAGGGAGGCTGTGGATGCCTGGAGGTGGTCAATGCCAGGCTGGATGAGGCCTTGAGCAAGTGGGAGGTGTTCCTGCCCACAGCAGAGGGGTTGGAACTGGATGATCTGTAAGGTGCCTTCTAACCCAAACCCTTCTAGGATTCTGTGAATCTCTGAACTGCTCAAGACAGACAAATTACCAATCCTTCCCAGATTATTTTCCTCCTAAATGATGCCATCACCCTGCGCTCTTCGCTGCCTACACTCATTGGCCACACAGAAAAGAATTTTGCAGCTGCTACACTTCCCAGCCTCTCACCTTTATCTGCTGGAGGTGACCAGGAGCTCCACTGCACAAAGACAGGGCAAACAGAGCATCTCCACTCAGGAGATGGGACAAGAGAAGCTTATCAGGCTGTGCAGCTGGGGAGAGCACATGTTGCTTTACGTCAAAGGGACAGACAGACAGACAGGGGCTCAGCACCAGGCTGCGGCTGGTAGCCCAGAGAACCTTCTGGGAGGTCTCTTTTCTGCATGAGTCATCCCATCCAGGCTGCTCCATGCCATGCTCCATTCACCCCACAAAGCACACACTGGGATCAAACATGCAAGGCACAGCAGGACAGGAAGGAGATTTATTGTGTTGGGTGCACAGAAGCAGGCAGGGCAAGAGCTGCTTCATGCCCAGGACCTTATATTCTACTTGTTGGGTCTGCCTCCAAACTCCTTCTACTTTGGCTTTCCAACACAAATTATTGGTGCCCTAAGAGCTTCACAGAATCCTAGAAGTCTGGAGCTGCACACTACCCAGAGGAACAGGAATGTGGATACAGTTCATGTGACAAAGATTTCAGGAAACCTGGGGAAGAGCTGCAAGGAGGTATTTTTATTTCCCCAGAGGAGGCCTCTCTCAAGCTGCTTTCAGCTGGTGCTGTGAACTTGATGTATCCTGCTGCATCCCAGCACTGCCACAGCTTTGATCAGATCCCACTCTGCACAAGGTCCTACCAGCAGAACTCTTGTGCTGTCTCCCCACTGCAGTTCCTCTGAGAAGCCATTTGGTGAACACTCATCCTGATGTCATTGGTGCCACCAGGGCCATTTGAGAACAAGAGTGGTGGCCTTGGTGGCTTCCATTTTACACAGAATCATGGATTCTGTGAAATCTGTGAGATTAGGTTAGAAAAGTCCTTTAAGCTCATCCAGTCCAACCATTCTGTAACTCTGCCAAGGTCGGGGCTAAACCATGGCCCTCAGCACCACATCTCTGCCTCTTGGAAACACCTCCAGGGGTGGGGATTCAACCACCTACTTGCACACCAGGCTGTGAGAACCCTTTCGGTCAAGAAGTTTCTCCTCAAGTCCAACCTAAACCTCCCCTGGTGCAACCTGAGGCCATTTCCTCTCATCCTGTCACCTGTTACCAGGAAGAAGACATCAACTCCCACCTGGTTCTGACCTCCTCTTCATGGCCTTTTCCTGCAAAGCCTCAGTGAATTCAGCAACTCATTCTGGAGCTGTGTCCTGCCTCATGAGGTCACCATGCGAGATGCCAAGGGCACTGCTGAACCACCTGACTCAACAGGCCCAGCACGGTGCCCATGCTGGGACCAACTCTCTTCCACAGCCCAAAGTTTCTCAGACCCAAACCCAAGCAGGTGCTCACCAAAGGCAGATGGACACCTTGCACACATGTGGTTATCTACACAGCCCAAAGCTCAGATTCTTCAGTCACACAAAGGCTTCCACAGCGTTTTGCACCAGCAGCTCTGGGTGCTAAATGGAGAACCAGAGGTTTGTGTTGGAAGGGACTTTTAAAGGTCATCCAGTGCCAGCACCCTGCAGAGAGCAGGATCATCTTCAACCAAAGCAGGCTGCTCACAGTCCCATCTAATATGGCCAGAGATGGTTCCAGGGATGGGGCATCTACCAGTTGTACCAGTGCCTCAGCACTCTCAGGGTAAGAGATCTCTTCCTTATACCTGGATCTCCTATGTTTTAGCTGACAGAAAGCTGCAAGAATCACACTCCATGAGCAATGCAGACTTTAAAACACATTGAGAGGAGAATGTTCACTTCTCCTGATGCAACTTGAAGCCATTTTCTCTCCTCCTGTCCCTTTGTGACTACAGAGAAGACCCCACCTGGCTGCAGCCTCCTTTCAGGGAGTTGTAAAGAGCAATGAGGTCTCTCCTCAGCCTCCTTTTCTCCAGACTAAACACCCTCAGTTCCTTCAACTGCTCATCCCCAGCCCTGCTCTCCAACCCCACCATCAGCCTCCTTGCCCTTCTCTGGACCTGCTCCAGCCCCTCAATGTCTTTCTTGGGATCCCCAAGGGCAATGCTCAAGGTGTGGCTTTACCAGTGCCCAGTCCAAGGGGCAATCTCTGCCCTTGTGCCGCTGGCCACACCATTGCTGACCCACGCCAGGACACTGTTGGCCTGCCAGCCTGCTCAGCAGGGGGTGAGGAAAGCACATCCAGCTGCTGGAAAAGCTGAGGAGCAGGGTTTGCAAAGGTCCAGGGGCAGGAATGAACAAGGCCATGCTCTCCTGGTTTCCTGGAAGCACTCCTGTGTGCTGCCTTTGTTCTCGCTCGAGCTAAAAGCCAACGTGACCCTACTGAGCTTGCCCAGAGATCTTGATTTATGTCAGGTGAATGGAGAAATCAATTTCCTTCCAGCAAAGAGGTGATTTAACTGGCCAGAACTCCTCCAAAGCAACACCTTCCATCAAGGGCCAAGAAATTCTCCACTCAAATTGTGCTCAGGCATTGCCACAGACTGCCTGTGGCAGGGGATGAAGTCACCAGCACTGGAGGTGCTTCAGAAACCTGTGGACATGGCACAGGGGGACATGATTTAAACTGGCAGGGGGGGAGATTTAAACTGGATGTTAGGTAGAAGTTCTTTACAGTGAGGGTGGACACTGGAACAGGTTGCCCAGGAAGGCTGTAGAGCACAGAATCACAGAATGTGATTGAAGTTCACATTCACCTTGGATGAGGCCTTGAGTGAGCTGTTCTAGTGGGAGGGGTCCCTGCCCATGGCAGGGGCTTGGAACGGGATGAGCTTTGAGGTCCCTTCCAACATAAACCATTCTATGATTCTATGGTTTAGTGCCCATGGTGGGGTTGGGTTGAAGATTGGACTCAATGATCTTGGAGAACTTTTCCAACTGAAACAAATTCTCTGATTCTATGAATCCTGGAGATCATTGCATCCCCAAATGAGGCAGATTCCCACAGCAAAAGACTTTCTCTACACAATAATTCTTAAGGGACAACTTCAGGAACTGCTGAACTCTTTCTAGTCCAAGAGAACCTGCTTGGCAGGGTGCTAAGTTCCCAGAATCTCACAGAGTTGCAGACTGCATTGTGTTGGAAGGGACCCTCCAAGCTCATCTTGTCCACCCCCCTGCACTCAGCAGGGACACTTCCAACTAGAGCAGGTTGCCCAGGGACACATCCAGGCTGAGCTTGAATGTCTCCAGAGACGAGGCCTCAACTACAATACTGGAGACATTCAGGTAACATTAATTAACAAGATCTTCCCCAAAATTAGTCCTCTGATAGCCTCAACCACCTCCCTGGGCAGCCTGTCCCAGTGTCTCCCCACCCTCACTGTACACAACTTCCTCCTGATGTCCAACCTACATCCACCCTACGCCAGTTCCAAACCACTGCCCCTCTGTCTGTCACCACAGCCCCTTCTGAACAGTCCCTCCCCAGCATGCCTGCAGGTCTCCTTCAGACACTGAAATGCAGCTCTGAGGTCTCTGTGCAGCCTTGAGGCTGGCCAGCCCCAGCTCTCCCAACCTCTGCAGGAGAGGTGCTCTCAAGCCCCACAGCTACGCAGGAGCCATTCAGCTGAGTGCGGCGCCAGCGTCGATGGCTTTGTGCGTGCCAGCAAATTAGCAACTGCTGCCCTTGTGATAAAATATTTAACACCCCCCCTGGCAAAGCCCTGCTCCTCTGGCAGGGAAATGGCAGGAGATATATTGGACCTCATCTAACGTTCATTTACACCAACACAGACCTTCAGGAAACGTCTGGAAGTTTTGCCAAAGCACCTCTGCTGAATTATAGGGTTGTTTTTTTCCCACTGCATGCAAACTGCTCTATTATTTACATAAAGGCTGGGGATAACAACATTTAATTCTTATATGGCCCTTGCAGTTTGGATTTATGGAGATTATTCCTGACTCCTGTGGAATTACAATGAAACGCAGCCGTGGTGCACAGCAATGAGTTTGGGCTTCAAGATCAATATGGAGGCAGAGAAAAGAGACAGAAGGAGAATGAAGCTTATTAAAAAGCTGGAATAATTGACAGAGACACTGGCACAGATTGCCCAGGGAGCTGGTGGATGTCTCCTCCATGAAGGCATTCAAGGCCAGGTTGGGTGAGGCCTGGAGTAACCTGGTCTAGCGGGAGGTGTCCCTGCCTGTGGTGGGAGGTTGGAGCTGGATGATCTTAAGGTCCCTTCTGACCCAACCCATTCTGTGAATCAGTGAATCTGTGGGAAAAAACACAAAACAACCTGAGCTTGAACCACAGAATGGGTTGGAAGAGACCTTTAAAGATTATGGTCTCCAACCCTCATACCATGGGCAGTGTGACGGTTTGGGAGTTCCCTGCCCCCCCACACTGTGTAAAATCCCCCAGACTAGACTCAGGCAGCTGGAAGTTAAGGACTGAAGCTCTGTTTACAGCTCAGCACAATGTACAAGCAGAGATATACACAACAGACAGGAATAGTTACAGACATAGACAAGGGAAAGGGAATACAGAAACACAACTCCCCTCCCAGAAATCAGAGACCCCAGGAGGGGCTCCCAACCACCCTTCCACCTTCTCCCCACCCCTACACCTTACCCCAAGGTTTTGGAGAATCAGCTGGAAGGGGGGGATTAGAAGAAAAGTGGTTAATGGAGTTATTCAGCAGAGAGGAGAAGCCAGAACTGGACCGCGCTAGACCGCTGCGCCCCGTGACACCCACTGCCTGTTCGAGAGCCTCTCTTCTCTTCTTTTTGGTTTGGGTTCCTTTTCTAAACATCTCAGCAAGCCTATGAGTGAAGCAGACATCACCACTGTTTTCCTTCACAGCCTACAATATAATTTTCTCTATTAAAATATTCCAACTAGCTCAAACCAGCACAGGCAGGGACATCTTTCACTGCTCAAAGCCCCATCCTACTTGACCCTGAACACTTTCTCTAGGCTACCTGTTCCTGTGTCTCACCATCCTCACCACAAAAAATATCTGCCTTATAGCCATTCCCAACACACCCTCTATCAGTCTAAAACCATTGCTCCTTGTCTTCTCACTACAGACCTCAGCCAAATCTCCCTCTCTCAAGTTCCCTTCAAATACTGAAACATCACAACAAGTTCTGCCTGGAGTCTTCTCTACCCCAGGCTGAACCACCCCAACTCCTTTGGCTTTTTCACAGAAGAAGTGTTCCAACTCTGACCACTGTCATGGCCTCCTCTGGACCTGCTGTGACAGGTCCTTGTCCTTCTTGTGCTGAGCACCCTGCAGCTGGACACGACCCCAGGTGGGGGTCTCAACAGAGCAGAGGGGAGAATGCCCACCCTGGAGCTGCTGAGCACGCAGCTGTCCTTTCAGTTCACCTATCAGTTGTCCTGTTAGGATCATCGAGGCACCCAGTGACCAGTGCAGACACTAAGACAAGACAAAGGACTGCTGCTCTCTGCAGGCCATTACTGCTGAGCTTCCCTAGGTAAGGCAAAGAACAGAGTCACCACAGGATGCAGGGGTTGGAAGAGACCTCTGCAGATCAAGCCCAATCCCCCTACAAACCAGGATCACCCAGGGCAGCTCACACAGGAAGGCATCCAGGTGGGTTTTAAAGATCTGCAGAGAAGATTCCACAACCTCTCTGGGCAGCGTGACTCAGGGCTCCAGCACCCCCACAGTAAAGAAGTTTTTGCTCATGTTGAAGTCCAACTTCTTGTGATTGAGTTTACATCCATTGGCCCTGGGCCTGCTGCTGGGTATCAGTGAGAAGGTCCTGGCTCCATCTTTGACAGCCCCCATGCAGATATTGGCAGACATTGATCAGGACCCTTCTTAGCCTTCTCTTCTCCAGGCTAAACAGCCCCAGGCCTCTCAGACTTCCCTCATAACAGAGATGCTCCAATCCTTAACCATCCTTGTAGCCCTCCACTGAACCCTCTCAAGCAGTTCCCTGTTCCTCTTGAACTGGGGAGCCCAGAACTGGACACAATATGCCAGATGTGGTCTAACTAGGGCTGAGAAGAGGGAGAGGACAACCTCCCTAGACCTGCTGGCCACACTCTTCTTAATGCACCTAAGAAGAGCGAAAGCGGAGAGGAATGCAAGTCACCAGAGTCCCTTACTCTGGAAAATCTGATCTGTTTGGCATAAAAAAGGCAGGGAACAGCAGAGAGCAGCCAGCCTAATGGCACAAGAACTGCTCTGATTCACCCAACTAATGGTATCTTTATGACTTTCATTGAAGATGTTCAGCTGCTTCCTTCCACCACAAATCACTACAGACACTGGAATCACAGAGTACCTAAGAGGGTTTGTTGGTGGAGCTTTGTCCATCACATCTCAGGTCGTGCTGAAGCTAGACAGAGAAGGCAGTGACAGCAGCTGTGACATTTCTCCTGTGCTCTCACTGTTCCTGCTGGCAGACAGATAAGGTAGTGGAGAGGAGGAAAAAAAAAGCAGCAGGAGTAACAAGCCTGACAAGACTGCCAGGAGCAGGAAAAATGCATGAAACAAGGGAAACCAGTTTGGAGGAGTCAGTGGGTGGAAAGTGAAAAAAAGCAAGAACACTACAAAGCCTTCATCATCCATGGGCCACTGCCATGCAAGCTAAAAAATGAAACCTAGCAGGTGCTGATTTAAACTAAAGAAAACTATTAATAAAGGGTCTGCACCAGTGGGTGAGCTGTGGCTGTCCTCAACAGACATCCTTCACTCTGGCATTTGTTTGGCTCCAGGAAATGGCCAAGGATGTGTAAATCTCTTACAAGGATCTTTCTTTGAAGCTCTCTCAGGCAGCATGTACCCATGCTGCTTGTTGGTGCTGCAGGCACAGGATGGTAGGGGTTGGAAGGGACCTCTGGAGATCATGGAGTACAAATCCCATGCCAAGGCAGGCTCACAGAGTCACAAAGTGCAATGGGTTGGAAGGGACCCCCAAAGGTCATCTTGTCCAAGCTCCCTGCAGGCAGCAGGGACATCTCCATCTAGATCAGGATGCCCAAGGCCATATCAAGCCTGATTTTGGATGTCTCCAGGGATGGAGCCTCCACCACACCTGCAGGCAGCCCTGTTTCAGTGTCTCCCCACCCTCACTGTGCACAGCTTCCTCCTGATGTCCAACCTACATCCACCCTGCATCAGTTCCAAATCATTGCCCTCATCCTATCCCTACAGGCCCTCTTCAGCCTTCCTGCAGGTCCCCTGCAGATATCAAAACACAGTTCTGAGGTGTCTGTGGAGCCTTCCCTTCTGCAGGCTGAACAACCCCAACTCTCCCAGCCTGCCCCATAGAAGAGGTGCTCCAGCCCTCTAATCTCTTCATGGGCTCTCTGGACCTGCTCTCTGAATTGGTTTTCCATTATTTTGTTCAAAACCTCCCTGAATCTATGGAAAATTTTAACAGTCACAGCTGAAATTTCACAACTTAACTATTCCTTGTGAAGAAACAGCTTTTTTTAACCTGCCACTTGTTAAATTCTGTTTCCTTTGGCTGCAAGAGCTGAGAGACAGGAAAAACTCTTCCTTCTGATTCTAGAGGTTTCCATCCTACCCTCTTGTACAGGTGATCACCCTTCTGTCCCCCTTTTGCTCTTTCAGAGAGTGATTAACCCTAATTCATAATGAATTCTGTGCAAGTTTTAGGATCTTTTCTGCTTTTTCTGCTCTGTTTCCAGTGGAAAGAGAATGTTTCAAAGACCTTTAGAGCAGCCTTCCAGGATGTGAAGAGGGCCTCCAAGAGAAGTGGAGAGGGACTTGGAGTGACAGGACAAGGGGTGATGGTTTCAGACCGGAAGAAGTTGAAAGGAAAGGAGACATTCAGAAGCAATTCTTGCCCATGAGGATGCTGAGGCACTGGAACAGGCTGCCCAGAGAAGTTGTGGAGGCTCCCAGCCTGGCAGTGTTCGAAGGCAGACTGGCTGTGGCCTCGAGCAAGCTGCTCTGGTAGGAGTTGTCCCTGCCCAAGGCAGAGGGTTGGAAGTAAATGATCTTTCAGGTCCCTTCCAACCCAACCCATTGCATGATTCCATATA
Source organism: Semnornis frantzii (assembly GCA_013399775.1). Taxonomy (NCBI): domain Eukaryota; kingdom Metazoa; phylum Chordata; class Aves; order Piciformes; family Ramphastidae; genus Semnornis; species Semnornis frantzii. The sequence goes on from VWYK01093425.1 coordinate 11,755, forward strand.
AATGTAGAACCTTTTCCCCCCCCAACCTTCCACCTTCATCTGGATTGATTTTCACAAGCTATTTACTATCCTGTCTCATAGAATTCTATTTCAGTTGACATTGTGTTTATCACACTGTCTGGAGACATCTTAGAGGACTGTTTACCATCTCTTCCAGATCACTCATCCTCAGAATAAACAGCAGAGGTCCTGGCTGACCTACCTGGGACTCTATCAGTAACCTTCAACCACTTCATTAACTGTTCCCACCTACCAATTTCCTACCTTTCAGCAGTCAGAGTGGGTTTAAGCATGACAAAAAGCAGGGTTTTATCAGTTCTAATGATCCAAAAGACTCCTAAAATCCCTATATTTGCACTGAGGGAAAATTCCTTCAGTCTGAATCTCCACAGCTTTTGCACAGGACTCAACACAGGCTGACACTTCTGAGATCAGACCTACAAAATTAGAGCCTGCCTTTCACCACCAAGTACAGCTCACGCTGCCAGGGGACACTTGCTGGTGTCTGCTCTCATCTCCTTTTACCTTGCTTGATTTAGACAGGATGCAGAAGACCTGGGAAGCACAGCTGGGCTAGTTTGTACATGAAGATGGAGGAGTGAGGCTCTGTCTTTTCAGAAGTGCCTTCATATAAACTTCTTTCCTCCTTATTTCATAGATTCATAGAAAGGTTTGGATTGGAAGGTTCCTTAAAGATCATCCAGCCCCACCCCCCTGGGGGTCCCCTCCCACCAGCCCAGCTTGCTCAAGGCCTCATCCACCCTGGCCTTGAACACCTCCAGGGCGGGAGCATCCACAGCCTCCCTGGGCAACCTGTGCCAGTATCTCCCTACCCTCACTGTCAAGAATTTCTTCCTAATCTTCAGTCTCAGTCTCCCCTCCTCAAGCTCCAATCCATTTCCTCCCATCCTATCACTACAAGCCCCTGTAAAAAGTCCCTCCCCAGCTTTCCTGGAGTCTCCCTTCAAGTACTGGATCATCTCATGCCTTGTCCACTCATTCACCTCTGTGTACTGCCCAGTTTTCTGTTGGGAAGGACTTACCTCTCTCTATAGCCAGTGACTGTGCCAGCAAGTGAGCTCTGAGCAGCAGCATGCACCACTCTTACCCAGCCTTGGCTTCTGAGGCTGCTTCCCAGCAGTATCAAAACACAGCTACGACAGCCTGGGCTGTGTTCATCACTGACTCTGCTCCTTGCACCTCTGCTCCACGCATCTGCAGGGTCACAAGGAACAGGTGAGTGCCCGTGCTGCAGCCAGAGCTGGCTCACCAGTGGATCTGGTCCTTCTGGTTAGGTAAGGTGACTCTCAGGAGCTGTGTGTCCCTTTATGTGTTGTTACATTAGACAGAGAGGTCCTGCAGGACAGCGAGATCCAGGTCATCCTCCTGACTCCGGAGGTGTCAGTGACACCACGCAGCAGGTTCTCAGCCAGTGCTATTTCTGCCTGCTGCTGACAAAGTCACAGAGGACATCTGCAGAGGGCTTCCCCCACGGCTGCTGGGCTGCACAGCCCTGCCTGCCTGCAGCTCCAGCCAGGCCTCCTCTCCTAAGGGCATCACACAGCCATGGCATGGGCAGGGTTGGAAGGGGCCTCTGGAGATTGTTGAGTCCAACCCCCTGCTAAAGCAAGATTGCCCAAGGTGAATCAGCCAGGAGCACAGCCAGGTGGGGTCTGAATGCCTCCAGAGACAGAGACTCTACAACTCCTCTAGGCAGCCTGCTCCAGGGTTTGGGCACCCTCAAAGGGAAGAAATTTTTCCTTATGTTTAGGTAGAACATTCCTGTGTTCCAATTTGTGTCCACTGCCCCTTGTCCTGCCATGGACAGGTCTGGCTCCCTCATCCTTTAGCTATTGATCAGCAGTAATGAGATCCTTCCTCAGTCTTCTCTCCTCCAGGCCAAACAGCCCCAGCTCTCTCAACCCTTCCTCAGTTTCAGGCCCCTCAGCATCTGAAGTGGCTCTCCACTGGACTCCCTCCAGCAGCTGCTCGTCCTTGAACTGGGCATCCCAGAACTGGATGCCATACTCCAGAGGAGGCCTCATCATGGCAGAGTAGAGGGGCAGAAGCACATTCCTCACCTGCTGGCCATGTCCTTCTCAATGCACCACAGGATGCCATTGGCATTGCCCATGAGGACACACTGCTGGCTTGGGATCAGCCTCTTGACCCCAGCACTCCCAGGTCCTTCTCTGCAGAGCTGCTCTCCAGCAGGTCAGCTCCCAGCCNGGACACACTGCTGGCTTGGGATCAGCCTCTTGACCCCAGCACTCCCAGGTCCTTCTCTGCAGAGCTGTTCTCCAGCAGGTCAGCTCCCAGCCTGTCCTCTTCCCCAGAGCCAGGACCCTGCATTTGCCCTCACTGAACCTCACTCAGCTCTTCAGCCTGCCCAGCTCTGGCTGAGCAGCAGCAGGGCCTGAGGAGGTGGCAGCTCCCACTTTGGGATCAGTGGCAAACTGGTTGGGGGCCTGCCCTGTCCCCTCACCCAGGCCCTTGATGAATACACTGAACAGGACTGGACCCAGAGCTGACCCCTGGGGACCTCCACTTGTCATGGGTCTCCAGTTAGCCTCTGCCCCACTGCCCACAACCCTCTGAGCTCTTTCCCTACAGCGCTTCCCAAAGCTGGCTGCAAAGCAGCACAGCACTTGCCCAGTCAACCATGGCAGGTGGCCCTGAGGTGATGCAATCCAACCTACCCACATACAGGAGCAGGCTTGCTGCCATCAGCCAAGTCACCATGACTGTCCTGCAGCTTCACAAGCCCTTCCACCTTCCCCCACCGTGGCTGGCCAAGCTGTTCTGAAGCAGTCTGACCTACGAGGAGAAGCACAATTATCAAGCCAGCATTTGCTAGGCAATGGTAGAACTTGCATCTGGCTGCCTGAAAGTGAGAGAGAACTCCACTGGGGTCAGGCCTGAGAACATCCAGTCTGTTAGAAGGAGAATCCCAGTGCCAACTCCATGGCACACATCTGCAGGAGCAAAAGTGGTAGATGAGACAGAAGCTGAAGCAACCTGCTCTGCTCATTTCAGCAGCTCACAGAGTTCACAGAGTCGTAAAACAGTTTGGGTTGGAAGGGACCTTAAAGATCATCCAGTTCCAATCTCCCTGCCATGGGCAGGGACACCTTCCACCAGGTTGCTCAAGGCCTCACCCAACCTGGATGCTCAAGAACCCCTTGGTGACTGCTCTATGAAAAGCCTGCTCCAGTGCCAGTGGAACAGGCAGGAGCTGATTTCAGAATATCCCTCCACCTTGTAAAGCAAAAGGCACCCAAAGAGAACACCTCCCTGCCTCAGAAAGTAAGAGACCAGCTAATAAAGACATTTCTTTCCCCCCACACCTCTTGTTGCTGTCTTGGCTGGCTCTCCTCCCCCAGCTCCAGCTCCCTGTACAGCTGCCCAGATCAGTGTGACCTCCAGCAGACCTCCCTGAGAGCCTCAGAAATTATAAAGCCATTTTTACAGCTACTGCAGAGCAAGCACTTGGCAAGTTGGAGCTCTGCCTCCATTATCCCTTTATGACACTAATGGTGTTTGAGGAGCCCAGCCTGTAATTTCTGAAGTGCTTTTAATTGCCACCAGAGCTGATCCTGCCCTTTCTGTTTCTGATCTGCTCCTGCTCACTCATATTGCTGTACCTTCAGAGATTCACAGATTGCATCAGGTAGGAAGGGACCCTCAAAGGTCATCTTGTCCAACCCCCCTGCAGGCAGCAGGGACACCTGCTGCGCTCCAGAGCCACATCAACCCTGATCTTGAACGTTTCCAGGGATGAGGCCTCAACCACATTCCAGTATTTCACCACTCTCATTGTGCAGAACATCCTCCTTATGTCTAACCTAAATCTGCTCCAGTTTCAAGCCACTGCCCCTTCCCTTTCACAGCCCAACTCCCCTGCCATAGGCAAGGACACCTCCTGCTAGAGTAGCTTGCTCAAGGTCTCAGCCACCCTGGCCTCAAACACCTCCAGGCTCAGAGCCTCCACAACTTCTCTGGACAACCTGTCCCAGTGCCTCACCTGTGCATACTGGAAAGAGTGGAGGTAGTTCCAACAAGTTGTTTGGTCAGACTGAAGTGCAGACAGAAGCAGAAACAGCAGCAATGTGCAAACTGTGCAAAGCCAGAACCGTTTGGGTGCTGGAGGCAAGGCAGGAGGGCATCCTGGTCCCAGTGAAAGTCAAACCTGTTCTCAGGAACCTTCTCCTGCTCAGCATTATTTGCTCAGGCAGGACTCTGGCAGTGGCAGTGCTTTCAGAAGGGCACAGTGGGTGGAGCATGGACTGGACTGAAAGGATGGAGATGCAGAGCAGGTATCCCAGCACCAGAGGTGGCACTGGAAGCTGTAAGCAGCACCCAAGCTCCAAGCACCCATGCTGAGAGCTGCCTACAAGGAGTGTCACACCACACCAGGCTGCAGGCTCCCACCCAACCCCTGACACAGCAGCTCCACTCTAGCCCATTCCAAAAACATCAGCAGAACTGGCACTGCTGGCTGGGCCTGGTTCTCATCTCATCCAGAACCCCCAGATGATGCTAAACAGCAGCAGCAGTAGGTGCTGTGCCTGATGGCAGCAAGACCCAGGTGGGGAGAACCAGCATCAGTGTCCAACAGGCACTGTAAGCACACAGCTGAGCTTGCATTTACTAGAGGGCAAAGATACTCAAGCCCCCTCCCAGGAGGTGTTCCAGGCCAAGTTGGATGAGGCCCTTGAGCCACCTGGTGAAGTGGAAGGTGTCCCTGCCTGTGGAACTAGGTGATCTGAAAGGTCCCTTCCAACCCAATCTGTGAAGGTCCTGATGAAAGGTCTTTGCTTTATCTGCAGGAGGCCCAGCAGGACTCTGGTGAGGAGAAATTCTCCTAACTTGGCACAAAGCTTTCTGAAAACACAATCCTGAGGCTGAGGAGGTAGGAGGTGAGACACATCCAATGCAGTCCCTACCCACCTGCATGCCAGGAAATGTTTAACAGCACTCATCCTTCCCTTTCCTCCTCCAGCCCATATCCTGTTGCATCATATTTTGTAATAGGTTTAAAAATTGCTGGGGAAAAACCCTTGGCCCAGATTTCTCAGTTGATGGTGGATCCAAAGAAACAAGATCACTCCATCACTAAGGGTGAAGTGTTCAGTAGAGGGTTTGAGACTCAAGAGCCTCCTGAAAACTTCAGAGATGGCTTTAGAAAGCCACCTGGTGTCACTCTGCATACTCAGGTAACATCCTAGACAGCAATTAGCATGTTCTAATTGTATTAAACTACTATTTAGGAGATTCAGGAGGGGGAAAATGAGCAACAGGGGCAACAGGCAAGAGGGAGAGACAAGAAACAGAGCAGTCTTGCATTACAGAGAAGCATCTCTGAAGCAAGCTCATCACAACTGAGAGAGCAGCCACAGCTAACAGCACACAGCAACAAAACACCTGCCCCTGTGAAGAGGTGAAGCAAATATAGTCCATTTTCAAATGGTGCCTTGCATTGCAGAGGGGCATGAGGCTGGAATGTTCCAGGAATCAGGAATGCTGGACCCACCCACTCTAAAAGGCACAGCATCCACCTGTGCAAGAGCTTGCTCCTCTGCCTGTGCCTGTGCAACAGGGAAAGTCATCTCCTTCATCCATTACAATGGTCAGCTGCTGAAAAAAAGGCCCAGAACTCTGCACTGCACAGCAAAATGAATCCATCCTGACAACAGAATCACAGAAAGCCAGGTTGGAAGGGACCCAAGGCTCAGCTGCTCCAACCTTTCTAGGTCTAGCTGAAATGAGCTGGCCCAGCACCCTGGCAAGCTAAGCCTGCAAACTGCCCAGTGCAGGGCAATCCACTGCTTCCCTTGGGAGAGGAATGCCCAGTTGTGCTCAGGGGGAAGCATTTTCTTCCTTACCTGCCATATGAGGAAAGGCTGAAAGACCTGAGTTTGCTCAGCCTTGAGCAGAAAACAGAAAACTGCCCCCAGGTCTTCACAGAATCCTGGACTGGCTTGGGTTGGAAAGGACCTTTCACAGAATCCTGGACTGGCTTGGGCTGGAAGGGACCTCCAAGATGGTGCAGTTCTAACAGTGGAGAGGAACATTTCCTACCAGAGCAGGTTATTCAAGGCTCCATCCAATCTGCCTTTGAACTCTTGGAGGCTTGGAGCTTCCACAGCACCTTCAGTTACACATGGAGCCATTTTAGCCACTGCCCCCTTTAAGAATGCAAAGCTTTGCAGAGGAACAGAACTGCTTCTGCACTGGAAGCATCCTCAAAGACAGGGAATGGAGGCCCCTGCCTGGTAACATTGCTTAGGTGCCCTTGGCTGCAGCTGCTGGGATACAGCAGCTGAGTGGGCAGATTGAGAAGGACAAGAGGAGTCTTCAGAGCTGCAGCAAGCAGAGCCAGGCTGTACTGGAGAAACTAAAGGACAGAACAAGCTCCAGCAAGGCCTGAGGAGTGTGGACTGTCTGCCTTTGGGAATGTGGAAGGAGGATTTCTTTTCACAGTAAGCTGTGGGTAGGCTGCTTGGGGAATTTTATTTCTTGTTCCAAGTTCATACCAAAGGTTTCAATTTCAACATGCAGCTTTTTGAACAGCTCCATTTAGCACTTCTGCAGGCTGCTTTGATCTGCACGTCATCAGAACTCTGAAGGAGCTAAAACATGCTGAAGGCACATAGAAAATACTGTCTGGTTTTGCTGGAGATGGTGGAATTCCTGCAGAAGCTATTCCCAGGGAACACAGGGTTCCTTCCCTTCCACTCCTGAGGAGATGCTAAGATTGAGAACCTTTGCAGGTTTGCACAAAGACAAAGGACACAGTTACTAGAGCCAAGGTGTGGCTAGCAGGTCTAGGGAGGTTCTCCTCCCCTCCTGCTGAGACCACTCCTGCAACACTGTGTCCAGTTTTGAGCTTCCCCAATTCAAGAGGGACAGAGACCTGCTGGACAGAGTCCAACAGAGAGCTGTGACCATGATTGGGGGACTGGAACAGCTCTGCTGTGAATTCAGGCTGAGAGCTCTGGGGCTGCTTAGTCTGGACAGGAGGCTGGGAGGGGACCTGATCAACACCTGAGAGGTGGGTGTCAAGAAGGGGCCAGGATCTTTTCCGTGGTGCCCAGTGAAAGGACAAGGGGCAATGGGCACAAACTGGAACTCAGTATGACAAAAACCTGCTTTGCTGTGAGGCTGGCAAAGCCCTGGAGCAGGCTGCCCAGAGAGGCTGTGGAGTCTCCTTCTCTGGAGACTTTGAAGAGCCACCTGGATGCAGCCCTGGGTGATCCTGCTCTGGCAGGGGAGGTTGGACTCAATGACATCCAGAGGTCCCTTCCAACCCCTACCATTCTGTGATTCTATGATTTATGAGCACCCTGATACCACAACTCACAAAACTGAAGTCAATCCAGCAGCAGACTTTTAAGCTTGGTGACTAACTTAAGAGGAACGTGACTAATTTTCATAGAAAACCCTGGGAATAGCTAAAAGAGATGGGGAGAGGAATAAAAGCAATCAACTGATCACCTTCCAGAGTGATCTGAACACCCTGGGTTTCCATGCTGATTCCTCACTCATATATAGAACAGGAACAGATGGAGAAAACGATCCACAGGATTTCTGAACTGAGCTCAGTGAGGCTCAGCTTCAACAAAGCATTTCTAAGAAGCAGAGACCAAAGCAGCAGGCACTTGGGAAGGCCTGCACAGGACAATTATGTGATTATTTTATTTCACCTTGTAATAACACCCACAGTAACACAGACTAAACCCTCCAAACACTGTCTTTTTAGTTAAATATAGATTCACAGCATGGTTGAGGTTGGAAGGCATCTCAAGGATTAGTTCCAACCCTGCTGCCACAGGCAGGGACACCTCCCACTAGCTGGTTTGCCCAAGGCCTTATCCCCTCACCCAGCCTGGCCTTGAACACATCCTCTCAGCCTCCTCTAAACTGTTGCTCCTCCTCAGCCCTGTTCTCCAGACCTTTCAGCAGCTTTCATGCCTTTCTCTGAAGCTGCTCCAGCCCCTCAATGTCTTTCTTGGAATAAGGATCCCAAAATTGACCCCAGCACTCCAGCTGTGGCCTCCCCAGTGCTGAGTACAGGGGGACAATTCTTAGAATCACAGAATCAACCAGATTGGAAGAGACCTCCAAGCTCACCCAGCCCAACCTAGCACCCAGTCCTAGCCAACCAACCAGACCATGACACTAAGTGCCCCATCCAGGCTTTGTTTG
>VWYK01093431.1:0-11364 GCA_013399775.1 Semnornis frantzii
TTGCAGACAGTGCCTGCTTCTAGCAGTGGTAATACTGATATTTAGAGTTAGTACCAAGGATTGATGTTCAGACCAAAGTCATTGCTAAATCTTGTGCACCACACTGGGGTGGAGAAGGTAAAAGGCCGTCCCCACAGGGAGACACAGACAGAGCAGGTGATCCTAAACTGACCTGCAAGGAATTCCATTCCATGTTCATGATATTCAGTATAAAACTGAGGGATCATGAGGGATGAGCTCCTCTTCTTTAATGGCTGGTGTCCAAGGAGGACTCTGTCCCTTCTGCTTTCAGTCCTGATCCATGTGTTCCTGAATCCAGTTCCAGAATCCAGCTCCTGAATATAGTTCCCATGTGCCACTGAGTCCAGTTTGGGACATCCCCAGTGCCTGCCCACAGCATCAGTGGTGATATCAGAGGGGTTGGGTTCAATGTTCGGTTTCCGTATACTTCTATCTACTTAATTTTATTGCTATTGTTTCACTGAAGCTATTTTCTTTTCTTTTCCAATTCCTTATTCCCTTTCTTTTCCCCTCTGGGAAGGGAGAGGAATTAATGGAGAGGATCTGTCACTCATTTAGTGGACAGCCAGGTCCTATCCTCTGACATATATGAGTAGGACGGGCAACAATGGGAGTTTTTGTAGATTCAAAAAAAGCATGAGTCAAATATTTAAATTCGGCATTTCAGCTAGTGGGAAGCTGCCTACATGGCAATAGGTGCTAGAAAACTTGCCCAGTCATGATCTCAGTAGCAAAACCAAGCTCAGAGCGCACACAAAGGTCTGAGATGAAAGCTCACAGCCTACAGTTCAGAGAAAGTACTACCATGATACACTATTAATGAATACAGAACTAGTGGTATTGCATGGATTTTGAAACACAGCAGCTCCCCAAAGACAGTGTCATCTGGTTAGTTCTATACTCCTCAAAGACAGATGTTTCCTTGGAACCTAGAAGTGAATACGTCATTCAGGGGAGCTACTGCTCTAGTGAATTTCCTTCCTAACCCTTCAAGAATGCTCCTGCTCAGGGCTGTACATCTACTGCATAACAGCCAAGAAGTACTTCTGGTCCCACCAAGAGCATTTGCAGTGAGACCTGGCAGTAGACAAGGCTAGAAAAGACCAAACATGTAAGTCCGATATTTTTCAATAGCAACAAATGACCCTACAAAAACTTTATAGTAGGATATTTCCAAATTAGGAAAAAAACAACCAAACAAAAAACCCAACCAACCCAAAACACATGTACAAGGCAACCACAATGGTGAAACTGGATTGCAACAGAGAAACCGCTGACAAGAAGATATGAGGTGCTGTCACTACATTATCCAACATAGGTAAGCAAATTACACTTCATTGCAGGTCATTGTTGAATTACCTTTACAGACACCTACATCTAATAAATGTGTTTTTTTAATGCAAATTTTCACATAAAATAGATTAATACATTGTCTGAATTAGAGGGCTAAACTGCTTCATTTTAAACTATATGACCTAAAGTCAGACCAAAAGTGTGATTAGAGATTTATTGTTAGAAACATTGCCCGAGAATTTTGAATTATGTTAATTCATGTTAATGGTTTCAGTGACTAAATAAATCATCTCAAAAGTCTGATGCCTATTTGCTCAAACAGCACTTACACCTAACTTCCTTCTAAAGCTGAACTGCTTAAGTAATCCTTTTAGCAGCAAGCAAACACCTAAAAAGGCAGCAATGACTTCTAGTGGGAGTGTTAAAACCTTCTCCAGAAAATTAAGGTATCTTAATTTCCACCATGCAATAAGGCCACAGAACTTCTGTCCACAGTGAAACCGTTTTCAGGGAAATACAAAACAATCTTAATCTTCTGTGTGTTCACAATAAAAAAAAAATCTTATTTGGGAGCTAGGGGAAAAAATGAGGTTTACATCCCCCTTTCTCTATTACTTCTCACCAACATTTCAATTTTCAGTTGAATCTTGGACTTTAAGGCAGGACAGTACCATATTAATGACAAGACAGGCAGGCAGTATTGGACATTCCCAATCATTGCTGTGTTAGCTGCAAGGCCAAATCCATTTTATATATGCAGAAGTATTTGTGGTCTAAACACAACTACTTCAAGGGGCTTTTAGGGAAAGCTCCTCACGCTGATGACCACACACCAAATTATCTTTAGATAATGGCACAGACTTGTGCATTATACAGGGAGACCAAGTGCTGCAGTACAATCCTAATAAAATTTTGAATAAACTAGTAGAGAGAAGAGTGCTCCCAGAATCGCGTTTCCTTGGTATGGAGAAAATAGGCTTTGAGCACCAATTCACTTCACACATCAGTGGCAGCTCCTCCATCGCAATGATCTTAGTTGGATTCAGGTGGTGTTGAAGTTTCTGTTTCTCTTATGATTTCATCAACACAGTTTCCTTCCTCATGCAGAAATTGTGGAAACAGAAACTCTCTCTCACGAGTGTATCCATGCTTAGCAAAGAATAATGAAAACCGCATGCCGGAAGCAAAAACAATTGACGCATCACTTTCTCTCCCGGGCTCTGGTGTTTGATTACTCCATTCCAAATGCCATTGTTACCACTTGTCATTTGCTTGTCAAGGCATAGAAGAGTTTTAAAATGCCAGATCATTAGTTTGGTTGATTCACTGTTGACTACAGCCTGCAGTGACCAGGTCTTCTCCCACGGACAGGCAAGGGATTCTGACATAACTTCTGCAGGAAGCACATGATGGTCAAAGATGGCACCTTTACTTCAAGCCCAGAAAATACTTCCTTGCCACGCACCTACTAACATCAGAATTTTGCTTTATGGCCAAAAGCAGCTTGAACATGTAGTAGCATGCGTTGCAACCCATTCAGGTGGAGTTATATATTTTTATTGAATGATCCCCGCTGTCTAAAACAACAAGGGAATTGTTTGCCATGTAAGTCAGTCCCATGGGATAAGAAAGCCCATGGCTAATTAGAGGGTTAAAGATGGGAAACTCCTCCGGTTTCCCTAAGCATATTACGGCCTGGCTACAGACATCCGTTACTATAACACGATCCTCTTTGTCAAATGCCACAGCTGTAGCATATATTTTGGACGGGAAAACGAGGCTCAGACCAAAGTTATCCATTTGGCCAATGAGATCCATCTCTGCACTGAGTATCTTCACTCGGGTGCTGTTGTTGTTCAGCCCTGGAGCTTTCAGGTGCTCTATTACCACGACAGTGCCCGAGGTATGGGAGACTGCAACCCCTCTGGGACTGATCAGCCGAGACTGGATCATCTGACACTTCTTTAATTTCCCCGTCTTGAAGTCAGCCGTCAAGCGGTAGAGAGCACCCGCCTCCGAGTCGGTCAGCAGGACTTCACTCTCCAGGGTGGCATCCAAACCCCAGGGCAAAGAGAAACCTTCCTGAACAGCCAGGACCCCCCTTCCCTCAAAATCAAAGGCCTTCACAGAGCGGTCCCCACCATCGGTGACTACCACGTGCCCGTCCGACGTGATCGTCACATCAAGCGGGTACTTGATGTCGTTGCCCGCATCCCCCCGCTCCCCAAACCGCTGCAGGCAAGACCCGCTCGGGCTGAAGACGTGGATTCTTTTCTTGCCGTCGTGTGCCACTGCCAGACGGCCCGATTTCGGGCAGGCGGCCACCCCCGTAGGGTTGACCAGCGAACCCCAGCCCCCCAGAGTCAGCCGAAGCCCGAGGCCCGCGGGCGCCGGCCCGGCCTCCCTCTCAGCGCTCCGCCCCAAGGCCCAGGAGACGCTGGTGCACTCGGGGCCCAGCACCTCCAACAGCTGCAGCAGCGGCAGGCAGTCACTAGTCTCGGAAGAGCCGCAGGCCCGCCGGCAAAAGGGGCACTCCACCCGCCGGCCCTCGGGGCCCCCCAGAGCCCACACGCAGCCCTGACACAGGACATGCCCGCAGGGCAGGTTCCGCGGCCTCCGCTGCCCGCCGGGGCCGTACCGCTCGAAGCACACCCGACACTCCAGCAGGCTCAGCTCCGCCTCGTCCTCCGATGCCATCCCAGTCGTGCCGAAGCAGCTGGCAGCTGAAGCGAGCCGAACTGAGGCGCTCGGTGCCCCCTCTGCGGGCGATGAGGCGCAATGGCGCGATCCGCGGGGGCGGAGCAGTGCTGCCGGTGGGCGTGTGCTGCACCCGCGTGCCGCGCCAGCCCGCCCTTCTGAACCGCCCTCCCCGGCCACTTGGTGTTACCACGGCGTCGCTGCTACTGTTGGTGCCTGTGTCGGGGTTATTACGCGTGGCCATTTCGTAGATGCACGGAGTAGTTGAGATTGGAAGAGACCTGTGAAGTTCGTGTAGTCAAACGGCCCCTGAAGTCAGCAGGCTCATCTTTAACTAGATCAGGTTGCAGGAGACACGATTTGACCTGAAACATTTCCAGGGCTTCTACAGACTCTATGGGCAACCTGTGTCAGTGTCTCACTGTACTCACTAGTAGAAAATTTCTTCCTTATACCTAGTCTGAATCCTTTTAGTATAAAACCACCAGGTCTTGTCCCATCACTAAATTCCCTGATAAAAAGTGCTCCCCCATCTTTCTCAAAGACTTCTTTTAAGGCCACAATAAGGTCTCCCCAGAGCCTTCTCTTCTCAGGGCTGAACAAGCCCAGCGTTCTCAGCCTGGCCTCACAGAGGTGCTCCAACCCCTAGACCATCTTTGTGTCAGAGCGGTCTTACACATCCTAAAAGGGCTCACCTGAGATGCGCCATCATTCTTGTCAGGCTGCCACCTGAAAATCCTGTGCAGGACATCACGGAGCATGCAGCAGCCTCATGACTGGCACCTGGCCTTTCGCAGCTATCGCGTATCTGCAGGCCTGAGATAAACTTTAGCAGCTCTCACACTACAATTGGAAAATAATTCTGGGTCAAGAGGAAGGAAATTCTTTAACCTGGCATAGCTGCAATATTGTCCAGAAATTAGAAGTATCATAAATTAGCAACTCCCAGCTTGCACTAGTAAGCTAGTTCTTTTCTTCTACCTACTCCATCCTCAATCACCAGTAGCTATGGGCAATACTGAGAGTGCTGTAGCCTGGGGACTGCTGTGCTAAAATCATGAGACTCACGTGCAGCTTTAAGACTACAACATTCAAAATGCTTTTGCTCATCTTCTTGTTGTAATTGTACCTTTCCAGCATTTTCCAAAGAAGCTGCCGAGAGGAGAAGGCCAGGCTGAGAATGGGTTTTGAGAACCCCAAATTTTGTAATGTTTAAAAACTGCAGTAGTATCCATATGGGAGTGACAGAAGACCTGCAATGGAAGGTTTGGGTCCAGATGAACATGCAGCAGCTCTGTGGATTTTCTTTGAAGCCTGTAACCCTAAAAAGCCTTGTGCTGGTGTGCCTGACCAAAGTTGCCTCTTGAGTGAGGGAGGGAGCAGCACTCTCATCAGCAACTGCAGGGACATTTTCTCCCCATACTGTCTCTTTTATTACCGCTCAGTTCACTTCCTCTTCTCTTTCCTGTTCAATCATAGTTGTCCCAACTGCTTTTTGCCTGCTTGATGCCAGTTCATCTCTTGACTTTCAATCACAACTAATGGGGAGAGAGAGAAGGAACTTGTGCCAGCTTCCTGCCCCCCTTGCTCAGCTGCCCAGCCCAGCACAAACCCAGCATGGCAAGAAACAGCATTTGCAGCTGCCATTGCCTTGGGGCTGCCAGCTGACAAGACTGACCTATAGAGCACCCGGCAGGCATTATCAATTGGCAATGGCCATAAAGAAACAGAAACATTTCTTTTTACCAGCTCTAAAGATTTGAATATATATGGAGGGAAAATATATACTTTAAAAATGCTTGTTTGTGCAAGGAATTTAAGAAAAGCCATATGCATCCCCAGACAGTGAAGGCAGTTATACAGGAGAGCTGATTTGGTAAGCAAAGTGGACAAAAATGTTGCAGAGGCATTTTTCTGTATGATGAAACCTGCTTTAAGAGTGCCCTAAAACATGTTTCATTTTAAAAGGTGAGATATAAATAAAAGCAAGATGGAAAGTAAATTATTTTAACTAATTTTAATCAAGATACAAACTTTAGTATATATATCACCTCCAGAAAATAATCTAGTCCCCACTGTCTGTGTCTATCTGAAAAGTCATCAACTTTTTGAAGACACTTTATTTCGCAGTAGTTGCCTGAACAGGAATAAAGAATAACAAATGATTATTCACTGAAAAATGCAAACTGTCAGGAAAAAAAAAACCCAAATCTTATTCACAGCTTTCCTCATAGTGACACAATTGCACTGGAGAAAACTTATCTGTCTCTTTTGCTCTGGGATGCAACTATCCACTCCAATAACTCACTGCACGGTTCTCTGGAAGTTGTAAATTTGAATGATCAGGAGGAAGCCTGTCAGAGCAACTTGTAAAATTAAATTCCTGCCGTAATTCTGACTTTTGTTACTTCAATGGATTTGAGTTGTACTGTTAGCATTTTCTCTGCATGGCATGTTACTTGTCTTCTTTGGCTACAGAAGTACAGCAGAAGTGGTGGCAGTGGTATGCAAAGACCTTGTATGAAAACCAGAGTAGCTGGTGATGAAGTGCAAAGGAAGACAAAATGGTCAAACAGGACTAAGACTGCAGCTACAAGATCACTGCATGCAGTATTAATCCTGGGAGAATTAAAAGATGCCAAGGGGAAGAAAGAGACAGCATCTATCTCTTGGGTTGTCTTCATATCTTTTGAAGAGCTGAGTTTTCCTTGACAACAAAATCCCTGTGGCTAAAATGGTATTTATTTTCCCCATTATTTTTCCACAACTCCAGCCCTTAGATAAAAAGCAAATAACTATCGCTTGTCACAGGGTGGGGTAGAAGCATATAAACATGTTACCTGTTTTGGAAAAAATTCCTGAGTTGAAATATTACTTACCAAACAAGCTTTTAATTTCAGATTCAGGAACATAAAATGGTGGGCCTGAAAGAAAATGGGTGAAGCTAATCAGAGAGAAGATTCAAAGCTTTATACTATAGCAGGAGCACCAGCTCCATCACTCACAGCACCTGGCCTGCCATGGGCCCCCACTATGTAGTGCCATGTGCAGAAAGGAGAAAACATCATGTTCAGGACCTCATGGCATTTTGTTGGGCCAATAGACAGTTTCAGGTGTTGCTGCTGCTGCATCATCTCCAAGCTGCAGCCACATTGTCAGAAACTATGAACATGCCATGGATACAGCCACTCTCAGGGCACTGTGTGAATCCAGCACACATTGTCTTTATGCTCCAATGACATATTTAAAGCTAAATGCTGAATGGTGTGAGAAGGAGAACAAATAATTGAGCTATTGCTGCTTACGATAAGACATTTTTTTCCCAGGGATAATTATGCTGAAGAATCCAAAAACAGTAAGAAACTCATTTCTCTTGAGAATTCTAATTAACCAAAATTAACCAATATTCAAATATTGAAATATCTCACGCCTCAGTACCTAATAAAAGGAAAATATACTTTACACTTGTACAGAATTTCACCTCTTCCAAGCATACTCAGACCATGGTAGTGACTAGGAGAGAGGCACAAGATGGGGAACATGTTGAGTTGCAAGTACTGCGTAAACAGAGCTGAGCCAATGCCTTTGGGAGTGCCTCAATCTCCCCGGGGTCAGACAGGATGTTACTCTGAACATTCACTCTTCCAGTTTTATTTCACTGTTACCACAGCATGTCTGTCTTCCACCTACCCTTAGCGTGTCTGAATGACAGAGACAAGGCAAGTGTAGTCGAGCCCTATAATTTTTTACACGCAGTTTTGATGTGATCAGCTAGCAAAAAATGCTGATGAAAAATCCCAGGGAAGATAGTAATGTATCTTCCACTTCTATATACAACCTGTATTAAAACACACAAAATGCCTTGAACGAACACTGCAAAGGTCTCACCTTTGTGTTTGTTTGGATCATAGGAAACTGTAACAAGGAGGTAAGAAGATTTTTTCTCCATTAGGGTAATCATCAAACTGACATAGCTAAAAGGAGAAAGTTACGCTTTATTATTTTGGAACTGTACAAATACTCACATGTAGCATTCAAAATATTCATCAAAAGCAGTTAACAGGAATTTGTGTGCAGAGACAACCTGAACTTGAACTGCACAGAAACTAAGCAAAGCTTAGTTTGAATTTCCTGAGCATGAAATTTAGGTCATACATGAAGCATCTCAAATAAAGGTCAGTGTTTACGCCTCACAAACAAGGTGGTTGTTTTTTTGGTTTTTTTTTTTTTGTTTGTTTTTTTTTTTTACTATCAGACAAAGCAGAGTACTCACCTGACACAGTCTTGAATGCAGTGCACAACACAGTACTGATCTTTTCAGATTACTGTCAATTTAGGTTTATGTATTTACAACATCCTGAGGGTGGGCTCAAACTACATTTGGGTTGGCTATAGGCAAGAATGAAAAAGTGGAATAAAGGGAAGTGAGGGGTAAAAGAACAAAGAGAGGAGAAGCAGATAGGGTGAAAAGGAAGTAATGAAATTCAGATGAGACTTCCAGCTCTGCTTCTGTTGTGTTGGAACAAACCACATTATTTCCCCACTGAGAGGCAGAGCGGCTTCCTGAAGAAAGCTCACAAATGTATAGTCTAGTCCTCTGTGACACCTGTGGTCAAGAAGAACTTGTGTAGGTTAGTCCTTTAAATGAAAGAGGACTCACTGACAGGGAGCAAGAGGGAAAATGTGTCACTGCATACATTAAAGACAATAACAAAGTAAATTTACTAACCGTTCTCTGTCTTGTGGATTCACAGCTACTAGAGCTCCTCTGTCCCAAACCCCATCAAACTTGCCAACTGTTGAGCTACAGGAAGATGAGGAAAATGCTTAAATATACTAAAAAAGGCATCTTCATCTTTATTTGGATACTTCTGTGAAGTCATAAAGATTCTCTAGCTAGATGTGCAGACTCCCCACTACCTCTTTGTTACAGTCCACCATTTTCATCAACCAGAACAACATGATTTGGAACCCAAGAAAGCCTCCTGGATCGTGGCCCTGCCACAATAGTAAGGAAGTGCTGGAATTGCTCAGCATTTCCCCATCGTTAAGGAGTGCTGAGACAAGGTGGGGAGGAAGGAAAGCAGCTTAAGCACATCTGGGCTACGAGTCTGGGGTTTGGGGAATTGTACTGTCATGGATCTTGAAGAAGCACTAACATGCACTTAGCATGTCAGTATTTCTTGGCCACTTTCTAAAACCCATGCCTGATTTCAGATGGAGCTGCCTCAGTGCTTTGCTGTTACTGAGCTCAGCACACCCAACGTTAGACTTCTCAGTTCCCAGGGCTGTTAGCTCCAGCATGTGATTTTTTTAGTCTCAGAAAAGCCAAGTTACACTGCTGCTACACTGGATATGCTGGCAGATGGCTTCAGTGACCACACGAAATCTGCAAATGACCAAGACTATTGGGAAGTGCCTTTATGGACGAGTGGTAAAAGCAGTCAGGGTGAACCTAGAAGTGAGGATATCTGCAAGGGAAGGAAGAGTTTGTTTCTGATAATTTTTAGAACAGGGATTTAGAGAATAAGGTAGTAATAATTAAATTGCATGATTTTAAATAAAATCTGAAATAGGTTTACTTAATAAGAAAAAATATGGTATGGAATTGTGCAATAGCTTTTTGCCTGCTGTGAGGGTGTCAGAATCCACTGCAACACTTCACTGGTTTTGGTTGGGGTAGAGTTGCATTTCTTTGCAGTATTGAGTATAGATCTCTGTTTTGGATTTGTGCTGTAAAGTGTGGTCAAGGCCTTTTCTTCTTAGTGCACCAACAGGTACACTGAGGGTGCACAAGAAGTTGGGAGGGCACACAGCTGGGACAGCTGACCCCAACTGACCAAAGGCTTATTCCAGACCATTATGACACCACGCTCCACATATAAAAGCTGTGTGAGGAGGGGTTTCCCATACTTGTAAAAAAACCCTTTCAAATTATTTAACTGTTTTTATCTGAAATCACAATTTCTCACTTTTACCTTTCTGATTGTCCTTGCCATCCTAGTACAAGAGGGAGTGGGCAAGCTGCTGCATGGTGCTAAGTTGCAAGCTGGGGTTAAACCACAAGTCCTTTGAAGCTGTGACTTCTTTTAAATGCCAAGACTAAGCACTTAGTTTAATAAATAGCCTCTTCAACAAAAGGAAATTTTCATACACAGCTAAACATGCAATGGGCATGACAGGGATGAAAGCAAAGACTGGTGGGGCAGGTGACAAACTTGATGTTCTGAGGCTTGGAGGCTGTTCTCCCTACACAGCTGAGTCTGCTGCATGACCTTAGGCAAGCTCCCGAGACTTTTTGAACTTGTTTTTGCTAATTAGCTTCAGTCTGGTCTAACTGGAATGGCAGAAGTAGCTCCATACAGGCATTTAATGTGTTTTATTCCCCACTAATTTTGTCAGGGCCTACAGACATCACAAGCTGCAGGTAGTGTCATGCTGTGGCCATCCTCCAATCCTGGTCTTGTTCTTCAGATCGCAGGGCCCTGTTGGGCATCTAGGTGCTCCCTGCCTGCCTGCACATCCAATTTCCATCTGAGAAGAAACGAGCCATGGGGAAAAGGTCAAAAAAGGTATACAGCTCTTTCTCATCCTGATTCCAAATTGGAATGAAGCTAAGGTGTTAGAAAATGCTCCCCTTGGGTGCCTCTTTCACTGCATCACTATCCAATCTTTTAGCCCTCCATTATTTCTTGCTACATGTTTATGTAATGTGTAGCACCAGAGATCAGTCTAGGTAAAATTACAGCTAAGCAGAAATTTACGTATCTGCAGAAATACCACTGGATTTAAGCAGCTAAAGTTGTGATTTTCTATTTCTGCATATATTTAGCAGTTTCAGTTAAAGTGGGTTTTAAATTATTTTTAACCCTCCCCACATATTAGGCAGTACAATGGTTGTGTAATTTAACTGGTTTACATATGTCCCAGATTCCCACAAAGCGTGGTAATTCCTGTTACTCTTTAACTAGCAAAAGTCTTTGAAACGTCTCACTCTGACAAAGGTCAGGAGCACATCTAAGTTCTGGAATGAATGCTAGGCTGATGGACAATTGAAGGGATTTATTATCACACCAATCTCAGCAAGAGGGAAATTAATTTCTTTTCATAATTACTGGGTATTTAATCAAACTGCTTATGCAGAGAAACTAGAAGAGTGTTTACATTCTTCTAGTTAGAGGTATCTGTTGACTGCTGTAAAGAATGCAGTTCAGACTTTCGCCCAGTACAGAATCATGCACACAGAAGATGTATCTGCCGATTTATTTAGTAGACAACAAACTATGTAATGGGCCCAGTAATACACACCACAAGTGTCATTGTATAATTAACAGACAGCCAACTGAGTCCTGG